>BQNB010002927.1:30938-86258 GCA_026074375.1 Tanacetum coccineum
TTACTAATGTAACCGTTTAACTAATAATCCTTTAAAGTTCCTTTAATAAAGGCAGTACTTTGACTTTTTCATACTAAGCAGGCATTACTTTGACCTTCAACTTGGCAGTACTTTGACCTTTTGACTTGTATTTCCCAACATTATGGCTAGCTATTTTGTACAGCATACTAAGTATTACGGGTAACTCTCGGATAGTATGGCTTTAGGTTGTATATATTCTTTTATCTTGTAACCTAATCGTAGTGATCGTTTTGTATCTGAACCGTTCATGTATGTTTTCTAATTTATATATGGAATGGTTGTATTATGTCACGTTTGTAATCCAATTTATTATGAATGAATGTCGATTTAGATTATCCATTGTTAATATTCAATTAAGTTGTATATTTCACTGTGTGTTGTGATCTCATTTTACTTATTGTGTATATGTCATGTCATGGTTATGATTTTATGAAATCTAACGAGTATTATATTTTCTTATGATTTGAAGAAAATGGCACCAAAGAAAAGGACCATGAGGTTAAACGCAAAAACAACAACTATAACCCCCGCCACCACATCTGTCACTAATGCCCAGCTTCAGGCAATGATTGACCAAGGCGGTATTGCCGCTTTAGCAGCACGTGATGCTATCAGAAGCACGAATGGCAAAGACAACCATAATTCAGGAACGGGTGTTAGAAGAAATGAGCGAGCCACTCGTGAGTGTACTTACCCAGACTTCATGAAGCGCCAACCTCTAAACTTCAAAGGCACAAAAGGAGTTATTGAATTGACTCAATAGGTTGAGAAAATGGAAACTGTGTTCCGTATAAGCAATTGTTCTGTGGAAAACCAAGTCAAGTTCTCCACTTGTACTCTTCTGGGAAATGCTCTAACGTGGTGGAACTCCCACGTTAGGACTGTTGGTAACGACGTTGCTTATGCCATGAGTTGGACAGAACTAAAAAAGAAGATGACTGACAAGTACTGCCCGAGGACTGAGATTAAGAAGCTCGAAGTCAAGCTATAGGATTTGAAAGTGAAAGGTACCGATGTGATAGGATACAACCAACGTTTTCTGGAATTAGCATTGCTTTGTGTTAGAATGTTTCCTGAAGAATCTAACAAGATTAAGAGATATGTTGGTGGTTTGCCCGACATGATCCACAGAAGTGTAGTAGCATCGAAGCCTAAGACAATACAAGAGGCAACATAAATAGCAACCGAACTGATGGATAAGAGAATCCGCACTTTTGCTGATCGTCAGACAGAGAATAAGAGAAAGCAAGATAATAACCAACAATAACCACAAAATAAGAGACAGAACACCGGCAGGGCTTATGCTGCAAAGATTGGTGAGAAGAAGCTATATGGGGGATCTAAACCCCTATGACCTAAGTGAAATTATCACCATGATGGTCATTTGAATGCATTCTCCTGGTGACGGTGAAGACTTTTCCTAAGTTATCATGATCTTCTAAACAAATAACTTATACGTATCTTTTACAAAAATATCTTATACTTATCTCGTAAGTAATCTTGATAAACAATCTTCATCTTAATCCTTTCTTTTGTCTTTATCCTTTTAACAGTAGAAACTCTTCTAGCAGTTGTAACCAACAGCATTAACTTTTATTCTAGCAACACTAACTTAGCAATATTAACTATAAGATCATCATGAAGCCTTTTGATACCAACAATCCTCCCTTAAACTTGATATTCTTCTTCTAAATCTCAAGTTTCTTCATTAAAAGTCTTCACCATCACCAGGAGGATGCATTCAAATACTTCCAGGATTCTTGTGCTTTTTTGTCATGAGTTTCAGAAGTTGATAGCACATCTCATTCCAATGGTCAGTTTTAGAAGTTGATTTCCCTTCTGATAAGCAACACAAGTATGGTCATTTTCAAAAAGCTTTGAAGGTAATCCTCTTACAAGGTTTCCCCTCACAAGTTTATTTATAGTTTTGAAGTTTATATGACCAAGCCGACTCATCAACTATAGCCTTTACAAATAAACAAGTCAAACCTCCTGAAGAAACAACATTCTTTAGATCAAAACTATACATGTTGTCATGTCTAGGAACTTTAAGCAAGACTTGACTTTCATCAAGTAGCTTAAAGTCAGGAGATAGAACAAGACATTCAGTCTCAGTAAAAAGAACATTGTTTTTCTTGTCACACATTTGTGAGATAGAGAAAAGGTTAAACTTAAGTTCCTTTACAAAGTATACATCTTCAAAGTCTAATTTACCAGTCCTAATTTTACCTTTTCCAGTAATTTTTACCTCTTTTAGAACTTCCTCCAAATGCAACAAATCCACCATCAATTTCTTGATAATCTGTAAGGAAGGACTTGTTTCCAGTCATATGCTAGAGAATCTACTGTCAAAACTCCCTTGATCCTGTAAAGTATATTGTGGATTACCCTGCACGCAAAATAAGAGGATTAGTTTCTCTTGGGGACCCAAGCCATTACTGACTTGAGTCTGCCTTGTAGATCAACATAGTTAAATCTTTTAAGCATGTATGATCTACTATCTTTGGAGATATGGTCAATAACATTTCCTGTTGGTCTCCAAATCCAACATGCTGAGGACTTAACAACATTTTCCCCATTTCCCACAACAGCACTAACTACTGCTTTTGGCCCAGCAGTAGTTACATTGTTAACCCTAGCAGTATTAACTTTTTCATTAAAATTATTTGTTTTAGCTGCTGATTTTTGGTTAAAAGCCCTTCTTACTGGTGAATGTGCTTTAAAATAAGAATATGTTGTGGGTAATGCATCATTCACTTTTAATTTAGGGGCAGCAGTATTAACAGGCCTGGCAGTACTAATTGATGCTGCTGCTCTTGGAGAGCTTTGCTTAGCAGCATTAACTGGCACTTGTCCTGACTTTGTTGCAACTACTGTTGAAACAAAATTCCTTTTAGGATGTGGGTGAGTCAATTTATTTTGGTGGTTCACCCTTTAAGCATTATTCCATACTGGTCTGATTTCCCTTTGACCAGTAACCTTTCCCTTATTATTCAACACTGGTTTTTCTACCATTTTAGTGTCATGAAAATCACAGTCTTTGATTAAATGGTTGAAACTCCCACACATAAAACAAACTTTCTTTATAAACTCAAAACCATTCCCTAGTTTCTGAGTCATCATCCCATTCCAGTTTTCTTCGATTACCATGGACTTTGACTTTCTTGGGTTACTGCTAATTACACTAATGTGTGTTTTCCTTATATCAGATTTCACTTTCTCACCAGATTGTCCAAATTGATTTTAGTAAAACCGTTGGTTTTTGTCTGATCAGACTTTAGGTCTAAACACACTATAATTATCATATTATCAGTGTCAATTCTTCAATGATAAGGAGCATGGGCCTAACGTCTTGGATTTTCTTATAAGATCTCTTATAGTCTTAGATATACTAGTTTCAGTTTCACTCACTTTAGTCTTATAGACAGAATCATCTAACCCAGCAAAGGATATGTCATGTCTTGAGGGCATGTAGTTCCCAGTGTAAGGAGGGGGAACTGCATGATATCCCTTAACCTTTTTAAACCTATCATTTACTGGATTATCATCCCCATCAGTTTCATGACTGTCAAACACATTATCAAGCACTTCACTCTTATTCACTTTTTCATCAAAACCAAGACTAGTCTTGTCTTTAGTAGTTATTTAACTATTTATCAGTTTAGTTAGGTTTTTAGAAGATGTTTCAAACTTTTCTAGTTTAAGTTTCAAATCATCTTTTTCTTTTAAAGCATTTTCTAACTGATTTTTAAGCTCTTTATAGAAATATCTTTTACTTGAACATCATATTTTAAAAATGCAATATCTTCTTCATAAACAGCTTCATTCTTTTCATGAACAATTATTCTAGCTTCTAATGATTCTAATCCCATTTGATAACCTATTATTTCTAGATTAGATTTATTAAGAGCTTCACGCTGTTGATCATACTGTTTTTGAAGAGTTTCATATGATTTTAAACAATCTTTAAAGCAAGTATGTACCTCAGAGTCTGAACTTGATGAACTTGATGAACCTTGAGATGTATAGGCCATTAGAGCAAAGTTTGTGATGCCTTCTTCAGCCTGAAAGCTCCAATCATAACCACCTATCCCATCTTGAACAACCAAGGCATTTATAGTAGATGTATCCACTGGTGCATTCCTTCTTGGAGCATCTCTATTTCTAATCCCCTAATTCCTTGGTGCCCTGCATTCTCTGGCAAAATGACCTCTCCTATGGGAGGTTTTGTATAAGTGTTGTTGGGATTAGGAGGAGGCATCTGCAATACAGTTCTGAGTAGTCTAGGTGTGAGAGTGAAAGTATGAGTGTCTAGTTCGAAAGTGAACGTATGGTTGTTTTTATTGTGATTGATGGTTGTCCAAAACTGGTGTTGGTAGATGATCGGTACGGTTATAATTAAGGAAACCGGCTTGTATAACTTGTGGTGTCTTAGAATTTCAATGAAAAATCTCAGCATTGTATCAGTGATATGTGAGTCTGAAGCGACAAGCTGATTGTTCTTCTTGATGACAAGTCTATTAGCATGTGGAACCAGCTGTTCTTCAAAGACAATTTTAGCTTGAGAATTTGTTCTGGACATGTTGAATTCTAAGAATAAGATTCAGACTTTGATTATTTTTACATGAATACAAACTTAAGAACATTTATTTCATTTTTTGTTTTTATTCACTCTGTTTGTTTTGTATGGACGGGCATTACTTTTTGTCCATACTTATGTCATTTTCTTTCTCATGTGCATTTATTCTTGCTTTTGCTGACACAAGACGTATGATCTTTTCTTCTCACATATGATTTTATCTCTCGTTCTGTTTTTAGTTATCCTCACTTAAAATTATGTTTTGGGATACTATTTCTATGAAATAAAAGATGGAAGAATGAATGAGAATTTTTAGTTTTCTCATGCTTTAAAAAGTGTTCATCTTGACCAATCTTTAGAGAAATAGCATCATTTGTAAGGAAGAAAAACTTTTTAGAAAATGACTGTTTCACATGAGAATGAGTTCTCCTTTTAGTAAAATAACCTTGAGCCCCGAAGATACACTGATTTGCTAAAGGGATACATTATCAGCTTTTAGGTGATAACTAGTCCTAACAACCATTGATGAGGTGTCATTTTATACACTATTTATGGGTCATTTAACCCCCTAAATTATGCAAATATGCCCAGATTATATGCTTAATCGTTTGTTTTTAGGGTTTTAGCATTTGGATGGCATTTGGCGGAAATACACGTGACTTGGGCTCATTTGGAGAAGAAACGGACAAGACTACGACTATACACCAAGAACCATGAAGAATTATTCATTCAAAGCTAGGAGACGGCATCGTAACCATAAAGCGACGGCGTCATGACATTCATGGTGACGGCGTCAGAGATTCAGCAACGGCGTCAGGACGTGGCCGACTTATAGTGGATCTAGAACCATCTACGTGGCGACGACATCAGGAGTACAAAGCAACGCCGTCACAGTGATATCTCTATAAATTTAAAACTGATTTTAGGATTTCAAGTGGTGTAACTTTGTATAACTTTAAGGAGACGAACCCTAGCCTTTGTAGCAACTTCATAGGTCATTTTTAGGGCCTTAAAACCCTATTGTAATACCTTGGATCCATGTTTTAATTCAAGTATGGTTATCTATCATGAATCATTCAATATGTCTATGTGTTGTGTGATTGATTTATCTTCTTGCTTTCATTATAACATGCGAGGCTAGACCCTCCTTTGTATTTGCTTATGATTGCATGAAATTCGGATTGTAAATCCTATTATTGTTGCTTCTTGTTGATAAATGTGACCGTTAGGCTTTAGAAAACCAGCTTTTGTCTGTATCAATGTTGATCTTCTAGGGAACGTGAGTAGATATAGAAAGGTCCATCGGTAACAGTCTTCATACTACCTTACCCCTAATATGGTTGATCCATCTTAAGTTATTTCACATGCATTCAATATACTCTTAGGGGCCTTGTAATAGTCTTCATACTACCTTACTTATGCGTTGCCCTAATGGAATATTAAATAGATGGTGGGTTCGTGTAATCTGTTCATGACCCAGGAAATACTTACACAGATCATCACAAGTGTGACAAGGCAATGGATCTAGGAGAAACAATCTGAGGAGTAGTGCATGATTAGGTAAATACATTTATTTATCATAAAGTTATCACCAGTAGTCTAGATATTAATTAGTTTAGTTATTAGTTAAACAAACTAACCTCTCAAACCATATATTTACCTGCTTTCTTATAAATATAAAAACACAAAAAGAATCTTCTCTCAACCCCTAGAATTCTGTTAGACCATGATCAGACCTTCCTAACCTATTCCCCTAGAGAACGATAACAACCCGCGAGTCTTACCTATACTACACTACAACGACTAGGTACACTGTCTAGGGGATTGTAAAACTTCCTATAAAGTCTTCACAACCCTTACATCAATTTTCAAGCTGAGACAAGCGACTATTCCCTTTCCTAGTCGTTTGTATAATGATTGCTATGAAGAAAAGGGATCGTATGAACTGGAAGATTTGGATGCCTATTTAATCGAAATACACTTCGCAATGATGCCCTACCTCAAAAGGAGAAAGACCCAGGAAGTTTCACTTTACCTTGTTATATTAATAATGTTTGTTTTGAAAAAGCCCTTGCTAACTTAGGAGCTAGTGTAAGTGTTATGCCTCTCTCGACCTACCTCAATCTAGGATCAGGCAAATTAGCTCATACTAAGTTGACTGTTGAATTAGCAGATATGATAGTGAAACATCCTAAGGGAATTGCTAAAAATTTACTAGTAGGGATTGGTAAGTTTGTTTTCCTCGTAGACTTTATAATTTAGATAGGCCCGAGGATGTCAATGTGCCTTTGATCCTCGGAAGACCATTTTTGTCTACCGCCCACGCTAAGGTTGATGTGTTTAAAAGAAAGATTACTTTAAGGGTAGGGGATAAGAAAATTATATTTAAAAGTGTTAAACCTGCTAGTAGTTATATTATGAGGGTCTACATGTTAAGCTTGATAGAAAGAATAGACCTCGATTTTGAAGCTAGATGGGAGAAACTTTAATCTTAAATAGATCATTTGACCTATTATATGGACATTATATTGAATTGAACCATCTGAATAGCCCTAAGAGCTTAGAAAAAATCGAGTTGATGATTCAGAACCCACCATTGAGGAAGGTGATGTTGTTAATCAGCCCATGAAAGATATAGTTAAAACTAGGTGTGATTTCATTGGTGGATTAGATGATTACCCTAGTGATTGTGACTTTGATAGGAGAATCCATATCGATTATTCTTACAACTTAAAGTTTTTGTGCATGATGGGTTTTAAGTATGTACACGCTAATTTCCTCCTAAGTTTGCCTATTAATATGATCTCTAATAACGATAATGAAAGACAAAATTGAATTCAAGGGGAGAAATGAATTAGGAAACTTCGTTAATGCACCTGTTTTTATTGGAAACTTTTATGTTATTACTAATTTTACAGTTGTAGAAGATATGGATCCTTATCTTGATGAAGGAATGGGAGATGTAATAGTTGGAGAACCTTTTTGCAAGGCTTAGTGTGTGGAAGCCAGAAGGTTTGATGGAATCATTACCATTCGTGATGGGATTGATAATGTAACTTACCAAATGGTGCGGTCAAACCCGAGGTTCAAACACCTCACTAATGAAAAATGCAACAAGATCCCACCATTACTAAAGGTGAGTAAACAAGATAAGATGAATAGAATCTCGCACTCTTACCAAAAGCTGAAGGGTTTCTAGAAAGGAGTTTTGAATCTAGGACCCGGATTTATTTGAGATGCGAAGGTTGAAGAATGGCTCACATCCGGGCACATAAGCGTGCATGAGATGGAGTAAGGAGCCTGAAGAAAAGTTTAACTTAAAGACTTAGCTGAAAATAAAAGTGCTTCTCGAGAGACAATCCGGATAGTTTTTTATTTATTTTTATCGAGTCTGTCTTCCCAAACATCAATACTGCGTATCCGCTCTATACCATACGGCGTATTGAATATCTAGACGTTATTAGTCTTTATTTTTATGCATCTAAAACAATATTGTCAGATTTGGGATATGGCGTATTCATGCACATGATACAGCGTATATGGCAAATCTGACTCGTATAGATACCTTTTATAGGTTTCTTCATACGACGTATCCAGGTTTTTGGATATGACGTATTAGTTTCATGTACAGTTTATTTTTTATTTTTTTATTAACCGTATAATACCCAAGATAGGTTTGCATGGTTTTCTTATATTTTGCACAGGACCTCGCTGGAAATAAATCGACAACGTTGGTAAAGTATCCATAATCTGAAATCCTATGTGTGTTGTAGTCATGCTGGAATTCAGACGCATTTACAACACACATTCTTGCTCATATACTCAACATGGAGAATCATACCGACAAATATAAAGGGAGTTTCTCGTTCTAATTCTTTTATTTCCTGTTTTTATTGTTATATTTATACAATGAGGACGTTGTATAATTTAAGTGGAGAGATGGGAATTAGAATGCTACTTGTCCTATTTTTCATATTAATATGCTTAAATTATGCTTAAATTTAAATTTTTTTTAAGCATACTTGTTGGGATCAAAAGGCTTCATGATGATCTTGGAGTTAATACTGCTAAGTTAGTGCTGCTGGAATAAAAGTTAATGTTGCTGGTTACAACGGCTGAAAGATTACAACTGCTAAAAGAATTTCTACTATCAAAAGGATAAAGATGAAGATTGCTTATCAAGATTACTTACGGGATAAGTATGAGATATTTTTGTAAAAGATACGTATAAGTTATTTGTTTAGAAGACCATGATAACTTAGGAAAATATTGTAAGCCTGTTAGGACTCCTTGGTGTATAAAAGGAGGTCCTAGGGTATAGAGTTTAATGTACCAAAAATCATATCAATTCAGATATCTAGAAAAGTGTTATTCGTAGCTTTAAGATTTTGTATAACCCTAACACTATCAAGAGTGTTCGTATTAATATATTGAGGCTTAAAGTTTGATATTATACAATCTTGTTTGTTACTGTTTTATTACTTATTCTTCTTAATATCATTGACTAGATTCTGCATAGTCTTTGATATTCATAATCAAAGTTTCTGTCATAGTTATTTTGAATTTATTCAATACAACTTAAGCTTATACAAGCTAAGCAAGATCTATTCAAGTAGGATCAACAAGTGGTATCAGAGCTTGTGTTCTGAAACTTTGATCTAGAAGAAACTAACAAGAAGAACCCTTTATTCATAAGGAAGAGATGGATCTAGAAATTGCTCAAACCACAACTACTGTAAAGTTGTCCATTCTCAAACAGGGTGAGCAATACTTTCAAGTACAAGACTATGCTCTATGGGATGTCATAGAGAATAGAAACTCATTCAGACTAGTACCTCAAAAAACAACTAATGCTGATGGTTCCTTAACTTCACTAATACCAGGTCCTGTCACTACTGAAAAAAAGGTTCAAAAGAAGAATGATGTGAATGCAAGAAGTATGTTACTGATGGCACTTCCGAATGAACATCTAATGACTTTCAATCAGTACAAGGATGCTCAGACTTTATTTGCTGCTATACAAACAAGATTTGGTGGTAATGAAGCCACAAACAAGACTTAGAAGACTCTTCTAAAGCAAATGTACGAGAACTTTAGTGCTCCAAGCACATAGTCTTTTGACTCTATTTTTAATAGGCTTTAGAAGATTGTAAGTCAGCTGGCTATCTTGGGTGAAAATATTTCATAAGAAGATCTCAATTTGAAATTTTTGAGAAGTCTGTCTTCTGAGAGGAATACTCATATTGTGGTCTGGAGGAATAAACCTGATCTAGACACAATGAGCTATGATGATCTCCACAACAATTTTAAGATTGTTAAACAAAATATTAAAGGAACTGAAAGCTCAAGCTCAAGTTCTCAGAATATGGCTTTTGTGTCATCCCCTAGCAGTACTAATGAAGTTAATGATGCTTATGGAGTTAGTACTACTAACACTCAAGTTAGCCCTGCTAGCACTTAAGTTAACACTGTTAGTACTGCTAACTTAAGTGATGACACTGTTTATGCATTTTTGGCCAGTCAACCAAATGGGTCTCAACTTGTATATGAAGACCTTAAATAAATCCATGAAGATGACATAAAAGAGATAGATTTAAAGTGGCAGTTAGCATTGCTAAGCATAAGGAAAAGAAGGTTTTTCAAGAAAACTAGTAGAAAGATCACTATCAATGGGAGTGACACGGCTGGATATGACAAGTCCAAGGTGGAGTGTTTCAACTGCAACAAGATGGGACACTTTGCAAGGGAATGCAAAGGACCTAGGAAGCAAGAGTAGCTTTGAGCTAGAACAAGTCAGCTCTAGAAGGACTATAAATGTGGAAGAAACTTCTTTCCAAAGCCATGGTGGTCTATTGATGGTGTATGCGTTTTGACTTGAGCTATTGAAGTCCATACAAACATGGCCTCTTATGGCCTTTTGAGACTTAAGGTACATAATTGACAAGAAAACTTGTTCAAAAACTTGTCTAGAAAGCTTTGAAACTCTTAAAACTCAACTTGATGATTTAAGAATAGAGTTTAATAAATTTGAGTTTAATTTAGCTACTTATAAAAGAGGGTTAGCATCTATAGAAGAGCAACGTGTCTTTTATAAAAAGAATGAGGTTATTTTTTTGTGAGCAACTTGCTGTTCTTAAAAGAGATATCTCATATAACGACTCAGAAAATAGCATGCTTAAAAGTCAGTTAGAAAAGCTTAAGCAAGAAAAAGAAAGCAATCAACTTAAAATTGAAAATTTTGATAATGCTTCTAAGAGTCTAGACAAATTAAGCTATAATGTTATTCCACCTCCCCATACAGGGTTATTTTTACCCCTAAATCTTGATTTGTCCTACTTTGGTCTAGAGGAGTTCCAACAGCTTGAGTTTGAAGACTATGGACCTAAGACTATTAAGAGTGTTAATGAAGCTATTTCTAATGAGGTTAGAGAATATACTAATGCCCCATTAGTTAAGGAGTTGGTGTCAAATGATAAATTAGAGAAGAAAACTGTTTTTTCTACTGTTGCTAAGATAGAATTTGTTAGACCTAAACAACAAGAAAAACCAGTTAGGAAACCAGTTAAGTATGCTAAAATGTATAGGTCACAAAGTCCTAATGGAAATCAAAGAAACTAGAATAATCAGAAGTCCCAACAGCTAGGAAGTGACTTTGTGATGTACAATAAAGCTTGTTTTGTCTGTGTAAGTTTTGACCATGTGCAGGCTGACTGTAATTACTATCAAAGAGAAAGGGTGGTATCTGGGAATAATTATACAAGGGTAAATTACAATTATTCTGCTAAAAAGGCTCACCCTAGTGCTCATAGGAACATGTTTCCAAGAGCAGTTTTAATGAAAATTGGCCTAAGATCACTTAATACTGTTAGGACTGTTAATACTGCTCATCCCAAAACTACAATTTATAGTGCTAGACCAATTTCACACTTTTTTAAATTAGCATAATCAACTGTAAAAAGACCCTATCAAATAAGAACAACATTAACTAACAAAAATTTTAGTCAAAAAGTTACAAAAATTTTAGCCAAAAAGTTAATACTGCTAAGGGTAAATTTTATACTGCTAGGCCAAATTCAGCAGTAGTTAATGCTGTGAGGGCAGATCAGGTTAATGCTGTTAAGGCCTTTGCATGTTGGGTTTGGAGACCTAACAAACTTAATAGTGCATTAATTACTTTGAAGAGACATAATTATGTTGATGCATGAGGTAGATCCAAGTCAGTGATGGCTTGGGTCCCCAAAGGAAACTAATTTCCTTATTTTTATGTGCGGGGTCATCCATAAAAAGAAGATCAAGGCTATGTTGACAGTGGATGCCCAAAGCACATGATAGGGAACATGTTCTATCTCTCAGACTTTAAGGAATTTGATGGAGGATATGTTCCCTTTGGGGGAGGAGCCAAAGGAGGGAAAATTACTGGTAAAGAAACTCTTAAAACTGGTAAGCTTGATTTTAAGGATGTGTATTTTGTCAAGGAGTTATAGTTTAACATTTTTAGTGTTTCACAGATGTGTGACAAAAAGAATAGTGTTCTTTTTACTGACACTGGATGTTTTGTTCTGTCTCCTAACGTTAAGTTAGCTGATGAAAGTCAGGTTTTACTTAAAGTTACTAGAAAGAACAATATGTATAGTATTGATATAAAGAATATTGTTCCTTAAGAGTGGTTAACTTGTCTTGTTGCAAAGGCCACACTTGATGAATCAATGCTATGGCATATGAGGCTAGATCATGTAAATTTTAAAACCATTAATAAACTTTTTAAGGAAAATATTGTGAGAGGTTTACCTTCAAAACGTTTTAAAAATGACCAAACTTGTGTTGCTTGTCTTAAGGGAAAGCAACACAAAGCCTCTTGTAAGTCCAAGATTCAGAACTCTATTACTCAACCTTTATTCATGTTGAATATGGACTTGTTTGGTCTAACTTTTGTGAGCAAATTAATGAATAAGAAATAATATCTAGTTGTCACTGATGATTATAGCATATTTACTTGGGTTTTATTTCTAGCAACTAAGGATGAAACTAGTGGAATTCTTAAGAGCTTTATAACTGAGATAGAAAATCTAGTTGATAAGAAAGTAAAGATAATTAGATGTAACAATGGAACATAGTTCAAGAATAAATTTTTGAGTGAGTTTTGTGAACAGAAAGGCATTAAGAGGGAATTTAGTATAGCTAGAACTCCTTAGCAAAATGGTGTTGCTAAGAGGAGAAATAGGACACTAATTAAGGTTGCTAGAACCATGTTAGCTGACTCTAAGTTACCTACTACATTTTGGGCTGAAGTAGTTAATACTGCTTGTTATGTGTAGAATAGGGTATTAATAGTTAAGCCTCATAACATGACCCCTTATGAACTGTTTAGAGGTAGAACACCTGCTCTAAGCTTTATGAGACCATTTGGGTGTCATGTTACCATTCTTAATACCTTAGACTATTTAGGCAAGTTAGATGGAAAGTTAGATGAAGGATTCTTTGTTGGATACTCATTGAATAGTAAGGCTTTTAGGGTATACAATATTAGAACCAGGAAAGTAGAAGAAAGTTTGCATATTAGGTTCTTGGAGGATAAGCCTATTATTGCAGGTGATGGACCAAAGTGGCTGTTTGATATTGATGTTCTAACAAAATCAATGAATTATGTGCCAGTTGTTGTTGGTACAAACTCTAATGATTTTGCAGGTACAGAAGAAAGTATTGGTGCCGGTCATTCAAGTAAGGAGACAGGATCTATCCAAGAATACATTTTGATGCCATTGTGGAAAGATGGTTCACTATTTGATTCTTCTTCAAAGAATGCTAGTAATAATGAACCACAGCCTTTTAGTGATGCTGGAAAGAAGGATGATGAAGGTGTAAACAAGGAAAGTGGAACTGATGATCAAGAGAGACCTAAAAATAGTACTCAAGATGTTAATGCTGCTGGGCCAAGTATTAATACTGCCAGTACAAATGTTAATACTGGTAGTCTAAATATTAATAATGTTAGTCCAACAGTTACTACTGCTCCACTTAAAGCCACACATGCTGATATCTTTGGTGATGAAACATAAATAGATATGAGCAACATTACTGCCACATATCTAGTTCCTTCTGCTCCAAATACAAGAATCTATAAAGATCATTCACTTAATCATGTGATTAGAGATGTGCAGTCTGGTGTACAGACAAGGAGAATGACAAAGACTACAAATGAACAAGGGTTTATTAGTGCTGTTTATGAAGGGAAAACTCATGAAGATCTTCATACTTGTCTATTTTCTTGTTTCCTATCCCAGGAAGAGCCCAAAAAGGTAATTCAAGTATTAAAAGATCCCAGCTGGATAGAATCTATGCAAAAGGAGCTTCTGCAGATCAAGTTATAACAGGTTTGGACCTTGGTGGATTTACCACATGGCAAAAGAGCCATTGGTACTAAATGGGTGTATAGGAACAAGAAAGATGAAAGAGGTATTGTGATTAGAAACAAAGCAAGGCTGGTTGCATAGGGTTACACTCAAGAACAGGGAATAGATTATGATGAGGTTTTTGCTCCAGTTGCTAGGATTGAAGCAATTAGGCTGTTCTTAGCATATGCCTCATTCAAAGACTTTGCAGTTTACCAGATGGATGTGAAGAATGCATTTCTGTATGACAAGATTGAAGAGGAAGTTTATGTCTGTCAACCTCCAGGGTTTGAAGATCCAGAGTTCTCTGACAGAGTTTATAAGGTAGAAAGGCAATATATGGTCTACATCAAGCTCGTAGAGCTTGGTGTGAGACTTTATCTACCTATTTATTGGACAATAGATTTCAGAGAGGTCATATAGATAAAACTTTATTCATTAAAAGAGTCAAAAGTGATATTCCACTAGTTTAAGTATATGTTGATGATATCATTTTTGGATCTACTAAAAAGATGTTATGCACTGAGTTTAAGAAATTGATGCACAAGAAGTTTTAGATGAGTTTTATAGGTGAGCTCACTTTCTTCTTAGGACTACAAGTGACACAGAAAGATGATGGGATTTTCATCAGTCAAGATAAGTATGTGGATGAAATTTTGAAGAAGTTTGGTTTTTCAACTTTCTTTTCATTAGAATCTCTGATGAAGTGATGTCTAATCTTAATGTGCTTAGTCTTTGAGTGAAACACTAGATTCTTAGCTATGCAGATGGTTCTTTCATTGTTAATGTGAATCTTGGTATTCATGAAATTGTATCCATAATCCAGCATTTGGTTTTAAATCCATAACACCAGTCAACATCAACTAGATGCAGCTACATACTTTGCTTTGGTAGTAGAGTTGGCAACTATAGTTTGCTTCTTACATTGCCATGAGATCAATCTCCTCCCAAGAAATTGATAACCTCCTGTTGTGGATTTCCTGTCTAAACTTGCACCAGCATAGTCCCATTTTTAAAAAAATCAGTATAAGATCCAAGTCAAATGGCGAGTCCTTAAGACACCAAAGGCCTAATTTAGGTTGACCTTTCAAGTATCTAAAGATTCTTTTCACAGCATGAAGATGTAAACCTTTAGCTGTGACTTGAAATCTTGCACAAGCACATACATAAAACATTATATCAGGCCTTAAAGCTGTTAGATACATCAATGATCCAATCATTGATCTATATAAGTAAGCATCAACATCTTTATCTTATGAAATCCATGAGTAATGGGCTTATGGAAGTGTCCATAGGTGTACTTGCTGTCTTTTACAGTTGAAAAACCAAAATTCTTCAAGAATTTCATCCACATACTTGTCTGACTGATGAAAATCACATCATCTTTTTGGGTCACTTGAAGTCCTAAGAAGAAAGTGAGTTCACCTATAGAACTCATCTAGAATTTCTTATGCATCAATTTCTCAAACTTAGTGCATAACTCCTTCTTAGTAGATCCAAAAATGATATCATCAACATATACTTGAACTAGTAGAATATCACCTTTGACTCTTTTAATGAATAAAGTCTTATCTATTTGGCCTCTCTGAAATCCATTATCTAATAAATAAGTAGATAGAGTCTCATACCAAGCTTTAGGAGCTTGATGTAGACCATATAATGCCTTTTCAACCTTATAAACTTTGTCAGGAAACTCTGGATCTTCAAACCCTAGAGGTTGACAGGCATAAACTTCCTCTTCAATCTTACCATATAGAAATGCACTATTTACTTCTATCTGATACATAACAATGTCTTTGAATGAGGTATAGACTAAGAACAGCCTAATTGCTTCAATCCTAGCAACTAGAGCAAAAACCTCATCATAATAAATTCTCTCTTCTTGAGTGTATCCCTGAGCAACCAACCTAGCCTTGTTCCTGATTACAATGCCTCTTTTATCTTTCTTGTTCATGTACACCCATTTAGTACCAATAGCTCTTTTGCCATGAGGTAAATCCATCAAAGTCCAAACTTGTTATAATTTGAACTGCATAAGCTCTTTTTGCATAGCTTCTATCTAGCTTAGATCTTGTAATGCTTGGATTGCCTTTTTAGGCTCTACTTGTGATAAGAAACATGTAAACATACAATTCTAAAAATCTTAATGGCGATCTTATGTTGCACTGAACTAAACATACCATGGTCAGTCACACTCTTTGTTATTCTTCTGGTTTGAGGTGCTGAATGTATATCTCTAATGATTTGTTCAAGTGTATGATCCTTGTGAATTCTGGTAGTTGGAGTAGGACTGACAAGGATATGTATATGCAAATTAGTTATGTCAGCCTTTGTATTAAATCCTTCATTTGAATAGATAATCTCTTCCAAATTAGGCATGTTTGGATCATCATCACATCCATAGACTATATTCTCATCACATCATTATTTTCTATGTCAACAACATTAACAGTTGGACTAACAGTATTAATGTTGTTAGTGCTGTTAACATTTGCATCCTGCTCTTGATTAACTCTTGGCTCCTCTATATTTGGCACCTCACAATCTTCATTCTCTAGATGTTCAGCACCCTTCTTTTCCTCCTCCTCTGATGGTTTGAATTCAGCATCAGGAGAATCCTTTAAACTAGAAGAGCTTACAGTCTTGGTCTTACAAGAGGCTTTATGTTTCTTTCCTTTCTGTATTAATTTTACCTTTACCAGTGATTCTACCTCCTTTGGGATCTCCTCCAAAGGCAACAAATCCACCATTAATTTCTTCATAATCTGAGAGGTAGGACTTGTTTCCAGTCATGTGTCTAGAGCATCCATTGTCAATGACTCCTTTTTTCTGCAATTCTAGATGTGGATTGCCCTGCACAAAAAGTAAGAGAATTAGGCTCTCTTGGGGACCCAAGCCATTACAGACTTGGATCTGCCTTGTGCATCAACATAGTCAAATCTTTTAAAGTTCATTGATGCACCATTGTGTCTGGAGACATAGTCTAAAACCTTTTTCTTTGGTCTCCAAACCCAACATGCTGAGGCCTTAAGAACATTAGCCTCATTTCCCTTTTTATCACTTACTACTGCTTTTGGCCTAGCAGTAGTAACATTTCCCTTAACAGTATTAACTTTTTCATTTAAATTACTGTAACTAACATAGTTCTAGCAGCCTCAATTAGTGTCATATTTCTCCTTTCAGCAACACCATTTTGCTGAGGAGTTCTAGCTACACTAAATTCCTTCTTAATGCCTTTCTTTTCATAAAACTCACTCATAACTCTATTTTTGAACTCTATTCTATTGTCACATCTGATAATCTTTACTTTCTTATTAACTAGATTTTTTCTATCTAGTTATAAATATCCTTAAAGGAATGCCACTAGTTACCTTAAGATGCTAAAAAGAAAACCAAGTAAAATTGCTATAATCATCAGTGACAACTAGACAATATTTCTTATTCATTAAGATGCTCACAAAGTTGTACATGATCCAAACAAGTCATATGCAACATGAATTATGGCTGAGTCAATTGAGTTCTGTATCTTGGACTTACAAGAGACTTTGTGTTGCTTTCCCTTAAGGCAAGCAACACAAGTTTGGTCATTTTCAAAATGTTTTAAAGGTAAACCTCTTACAAGATTTTCCTTAACAAGTTTATTAATAGTTTTAAATTTTTATGACCTAGCCTCTTATGCATTAGCATGATTATCAAGTGGTGGACCTTTGCTACAAGACAAGTTAAAACACTTCTTTAGGAATAATATTCTTCATTCAACCACTGTATATATTTTTTTCTTTCTAGGAATTTTAAGTTTAAAACCCGGACTTTTTCATCTGCTAACTTTAATTCAAGAGACAGAACAAAACATCACAGTGTCAATAAAAAAGAACACTTTTCTTTTTGTCAACCATCTGTGAAAACATAAAAAGTGTTGAACTATAACTCTTGGACACAAGTACACATCTCAAAATCAAGCTTTCCATTTTAAGAGTTCCTTTACAGTAATTTTCCCTCCTTTGGCTCTTTCCAAAGGTAAATATCCTCCATCCAAATTACTTGAAGTTGAGAGTTAGGACTAGTTACCTTGTCCGTGTGCCTGCGCATCATGTCAACATATCCTTGATCTTATTTTTTTGGATGACCCTGCACATAAAAATAAGGAAATTAGTTTCCTTTGGGGATCCAAGCCATCACTGACTTAGATCTGCCTTGTGCATCAACATAATTATGTATCTTCAAAGTAATTGATGCACTATTAAGTTTTGGTAGGTCTCCAGATTACATGCTGGGCCGTTTTAATAGCATTAACCTGATTTGCCCTCACAGGATTAACTATGCTAAATTTGGCTAGGCAGTATTAAATGCTTTTGGCCGTCTAGCGTATAAAATTTACCCTTAGCAAGTATTAACTTTTTGGCTAAAATTTTTGTTAGTCAATGTTGTTCTTATTTGATAGGGCCTTTTTACAGTTGATTATGCTGATTTAGAAAATGTGACATTGGTCTAGTACTATAAACTATAGTTTTGGGATGAGTAGTATTAACAGGCCTAGCAGTATTAAGTGACCTTAGGCCAGTTTTCATTAAAAATGCTCTTGGAGCCATGTTCTTGTGAGCACTAGGGTGAGTCTTTTTAGCAGAATAATTGTAATTTACCCTTGTATAATTATTCCCATATACCACCCTTTTCTTTTGATGATAATTGCAGTGAGCCTGCACATGGTCAAAACTTCCATAGATAAAACAAGCTTTATTGTACATCACAAAGTCACTTCCTAGCAGTTGAGACTTTTGATTATTCCAATTTATTTGATTTCCCCTAGGACTTTGTGACCTGTACACTTCAGCATACTTAACTGATTTCCTAACTGGTTTTTCTTGTTGTTTAGGTCTAACAAATTCTATTTTAGCAACAATATAAAAAACAGGTTTCTTCTCTAATTTATCATCTGACACCAACTCCTCAACTTGGGGCATCAGGAGACTTCCCTAACTTCATTAGATATATCTCTCACTAACACTCTGCCTTGTCTTAGGTTCTATAGCCTTAAACTCAGGCTTGTTGGAAAACTCCTCTTAGACCTGAGTAGGACAAATCAAATTTTGGGGGTGAAAATAACCCTGTAGGAGGAGGCTGAGAACTACATTGTAGCTAACAAACCCCTCACCTTTCTCTTTATATAAGACCTCCTACCAAGACACAAAAGAGAAATCAAATGTCTATCTATCTTAAGCATATGGGTGGATATAAACACAATCAGCTAAAGGGCAGAAGCTATGATGAAATCCAAAAGCTGTTTGACAAGGAAATGAAGAGAGTAAATTCTTTTGTGGCTATGAATTCAGAGGCTCAAGAAATCAGTGGAAAGAAGGATGAAAGCAGTTCTAAAAAGGCAGAAATTGCACAAGATAGTAGTGCAAAGAGAGCAGGGGATAAACTGGAATCTGATAAGTCTAAGAAGCAAAAGACTGATGAGAATGAAGAAGTTGAAGTAGATAATGAAGCTGAGCTGAAAAAGCATATGGTGACAGTCAAAGATGATGATATAGCAATTGATGCTATACCACTTGCTACCAAACCTCCAGTGATTGTTGAATACAAGCTTATTAGAGAAGGAATAATGGGACATTATCAATTGATAAGAGCTGATGGAAGTTTTAAGAGATATTCTTTTATGATTAGGATGCTTCAGGGTATTAACAGAGAAGACTTGTAGACTCTCTAGAAGTTGGTCAAAATAAAGCATGGTGATACAAGGCCTAAAGATGAACATGAAAGAGTGTTGTGGGGTGATTTAAAAGTCATGTTTGAACCAGACATAAAAAGTGATGTATGGAGAAATCTACAAGGATACAAAGTGACTGTTTGGAAGTTGTTTGATTCCTGTAGAGTGCACTTTGTAAGGTTTGGAAATGTACATATCTTTATGTTGGTTGAGAAAAGATATCCTCTTACACCAATAACAATCACAAATATGCTCAACAAAAAACTTCAAGCTGATTATTAGAATGAGATGTGCTATCAACTACTCAAGCTCATGGTAAAACAACAAAAAGGTCAATGAAGTGATTGAATGCATCTTCCTGATAGTTATGAATACTTTTAATGAAGAAACTTAAAGATTCAGAAGATGAACATCAAGTTTAGGGGAGGATTGTTGGGACTTAAAGACTTCAAGATGCATCTTATAGAATTACTTAGCTGCTCCATGTACTAATGAAAATTATGCTAAGTAGTTAGTACTTGTAGTATAAAGTTACTACTGCTAGTTACTATTGTTGGTATAATTTAGTACTGTTGGTATAAAGTTACTGCTGTTAGTTGAAGTTAAGACTGCTCAGAGTTGAAGTCTGAAATATAAGCTAAGTAGTTAGTGCTGCTAGTAGTAAAGTTAAGACTGCTAGTACACAGTTACTACTGTTAGTATATATTAGTACTGCTAGTACTAATGTTACTACTGCTTATGTTTATTAGTACTGTTGGTACAAAAGTTTATGCTGCTGGATTACAACTGCTAGAAGAATTACTACTGTTAGAAGGATAAAGATGGAGTAAAGAGATAAGGATTGTTAAGAAGATAAGTATCGAGTTATTTTTGTAAAAGATATGTATAATGTATTTGTTTAAGAGATTACGTTTTTCTTTTAGAAAAGATCTTGATATCTTAGGAAAGTATTGTAAGCCTTGTAGGACTCCTTGGTATATAAAAGGAGGTCCTAGGGTATAGAATTCGTATGCATCATCATATACAAGTTTTCATAGTTGTGAAGTCGATTGAAAAGCTTCAAGGTTGTAAACTCTAGTACTAGTGAAGAGTACTTGTATTATTGATCTAATAATATTGGAGCGTTTGGTTATATCTTTGTTCATTCACGATTACTGTTTTATTCATAATACTTCTAGGTATTAAGGTGTAGATTCCGCATACACTTTAGTATACATACAAAGTTTCTACAACAAGTTATTTTAGATTTATCCAAGGTAATTAAACCTTAGACAAGCTAAGGAATCGATCAAGAATTGGGATCAACAGTGAATCTCTAGGATACCAAAGGCCCAATTTAGGTTGACCTTTCAAGTATCTAAAGATCCTCTTCACAACATGAAGATGTGACATTTTAAGAGTAACTTGGAACCTTGCACAAGCACAAACAACAAAAGTTATGTCTGGTCTAGAAGCCGTTAGGTACATTAATGATCCAATCATTGATCTGTATAAATGAACATCCACATTATCAGCTTCTTCATCCTTAACCAATGCCTTGTTAGGTTCCATAGGAGTGCTTGCTATCTTCACAGTGGCAAAATCAAACTTCTTCAATATTTTAGCCACATATTTATCTTGGCTAATGAAGATTTCATCCTCCTTCTGTTGTACTTGCAATCCTAAGAAGAAAGTGATTTCCCCTATTGTTGGGAATTCACTTTTACGTGACGACATTACAGAATTACCATAGTTTATCATAGTCGCAGTTACGCCGGGGACTAGAATAGGCAACTATGTATAGTTTAGAGGCGTCTGGGGCTAAATTATACCCCCTCTTGGCTTCCATATATGAGGGGTTGAAGTCATTATTTTGGTGTGTTGAGGCAGGTGTATCCTTCATTATTTGGTCTAATCTAATCTCTCTCTAACATCACAACCCACATCTCACTATTGTTTTCGTGAATCTTTCAATTGGTATCAAGAGCCATGGCAACATACTCTTGGGTCGGAGTTATCTTTATGGTCCGTTTGGTCTTGTCAATGTGTCAAATCTGTCGTTGTGTTGTTTTAGGTCTTAACAACCTCAATTTATGCTTTTGACTCTTTTGGATGTCGTCTTATCAATTTTACAAAGGATGAGCGAATTTGTTTTTTTTGCAAGAACTGTTTATACAGTTTTTCTATTATCATTTTTATACGTTAGTTTTGGTCATTTCTTGTTTTCCATAAAAATTCTCTACACCCAGTTCTGTTTTTGTCTCAAGCATATTTAAGCTTATAACACACGCTTATTATTGAGCTAACTCTGTTTCTTTTTGGTTTTTTCATATCGCTAAAAAGGCAACACTCAGATCCTGTTATTGGGTATAGATCAACTGAACGAGTACAAACTCCAAACCCGCACCAGATCAAGCCAAAAGAGAACCGAACGAGTCGAATCCAAGATGGGACCGACCGAGTGTTTTGATGGAGGACCGAAACGATGTGTAAAAATCTTGTGGACCGAACGAGTGGAGACTATAAGAACCGAACGAGTGGCCATCCTTAAAGGATCGAACGAGTTACAACAATAAGAACCGAACGAGTTTCACACTTTGTGGACCGAACGAGTCTTAAATAGCGTGGACCGAACGAGTCTTAAAATAACTCGAACCGAACGAGTGGACACCCTTAAAGGATCGAACGAGTTACAACAATAAGAACCGAACGAGTCTCACACTATGTGGACCGAACTAGACACAACTCAGCATGAACCGAAAAGACCTCAATCCGGTCTAACTCGGCTCTTACGATGTTTGATCGGGTAACTCACTGAGTTAGAAAGAAATAAAGAAGGAGAGAAGACTGACTTGAAACATTAAACTTCAAACAACAAAAAATAACAACAACAGCATCATAAGACACTCGACACAATCAACAACAAATCCAAATCCACAAATCCACAATCTTAATCTATATCCCATTGTCACAAATAATTAACCTTCCTCCAATCCTCAACAAGACTCGTTCAAAAACTCACTAAGTAAAGGATTACTCAGATTTTTTTGTTGTACAAATTGACCATTATTAAATATTCTCACCAATCGAAACACCCATATTCACAAGATGTGATCAGAAAGAGCTAAATCCCTCGTTTAATATTTGAAAATAAAGAATGATTGAATAACAATTGGGTTTACTCATACCTTTGTTTCGCTTAAAAGCAAGCAAACATGAAATATAAACTACCGAGATCTTTATGGAAAGATCCCTGACGTCGAATACTCTCATGGTCTCATGATCGTAAATGTTAGTGTCAGGTGGATGTTGCTCTTTTAAAGCGTACATTTGTGTTTCGTGATTTGATAGGTGGTTTGGGTTTAAAATGGGTGAAAACAAGTAAACGGGTCCAAAGTCAAATTAGGGCACGTTTAGGGTTTCTTGGATTTATTTCGTGTATACTTGCAATGAAATGATGAAATAATGATTGAATATGATTGGTAATGTTGTAAATTAAGTTATTACAACTTATTTGAGTGTTGGTGGAAGTTTAAAATGGATAAATATCGAGAAACGGGTCATGGTTTAGTATTTTGCTCGGGTTAGGGTTTCTAGGTTTCATTTCATGAAATCTTATGAAATGAGGATGATTATAGAATGTAAATGAAGTATATGACTTGTTTGTAACTTGTACTTGATGGATTATACAAGATTCCTTGGGAAAACGGAGGTAAAACGGCTATTTGAATATCGTGCATTAATGACTTGTACATTATGCTTTAAAGGACTTGTACCTTATTTTGGAGGGAAAGTATATTCAAATGAGATGTTATATGACTTGTATATATGCTTTAGTAGCTTGTACATTCGCTTTAGATATTAACCTTTCATGGAATTAGGGTTTAGAGGTATACGATAACGGTTTAAAGCCCGTCTTGATATAACGTTGCGAATGGTACATTATATGAGTAATGTACTTTGTAATAATGATATTAAGATATTGACTTGACATGTTATGATGTTTGCTTGACATATATGAAGATAGGATTGGCATAGGTAGGTTGCGTGAGCTCGTCTACTTTAGTTATGCAAGTTACATTGCATATTGAGATATCGGCAATGCAAGTAATGTAATAAAGCGAAAAATTTCCCGTAGATTTGTGATTATAATAAAATAGGTTGATTCTGTATTTGATGAAAATTCTTGGGTTGTTATATTATAGACAGTCTCATCTACAAGAAGGTTAGTAGGTCTACTAGACTGAGATATCTCAGTGGTCCTTATGGTTGTCCTAGGTTTGTGGGTCTTTTTAGGTTGATATGATGATGGAACAATGATTGGTTTCTTTATTGTCGAGTTGAGTAAATGTAGATGTGGGTTGGGGATCAGTGGGTTGTCTTGACCCTTCATCCATATCTACATGATGTTTTAATCACTTTCATTCATTCTCAATTGACCCCCCCTCAAATAATGCTTCAAGGGTTAAGAATTTGCTCAGCAGTTGTAACTCTAATGATATCTCAGTAGTACCAACTTTGGCTCAGCAATACTAACTTTTGCCTAGCAGTACTAAGAGATATCTAACAGTATTAACTCTGTCTTTAATAATTATATAACAACATGCCTCTATTCATCACAAGCACACTAGAAAACACTAGATAGACATGTGAGAATTCATGAGGATCCATATTCATGTATAACCCATGAATAAAAGTTAAGAACTAGTATCCAAACACATTAACTTCCCCTCAAACAATACTTCAGAGATTAAGTAATCCAATGCTAGCAATTAGAAAGTTAAACCTGCTAACATCAAAAGCCTTTGTGAGAAGATCTGCAACATTATGGTCAGTGTGAATCTTTATCACCTGAATCAACTTCTTCTCATAACAATCTCTGATGAAATGGTGCCTAATCTTTATGTGCTTGGTTTTATAGTGAAACACTAGATTCTTCATAATACAAATGGTGCTTTCATTATCAATGTAAATCTTGGTGTTCATAAAATTGAATCCATAGTCAAGCATCTGATTTTGAATCCATAGCACCTGTCTATAGTAATTAGCAGCAGCAACATACTCTGCTTTAGTTGTTGAGTTAGCTACTATAGTCTGCTTCTTACATTGCTATGAAATCAACCTCTTGCCAAGAAATTGACAACCTCCTGTTGTGGATTTCCTGTCAAGGCTTGCTCCAACATAATCACTATCATAAAAATCTTCCAAGTCAAATGGTGAATCTTTAGGATACCAAAGGCCTAATTTAGGTTGACCTTTCAAGTATCTAAAGATCCTCTTCACAAAATAAAGATGTGACATTTTAGGAGTAACTTGGAACCTTGCACAAGCAAAAACAGCAAACATTATGTCTAGCCTAGAAGCCGTTAAGTACATCAATTATCTAATCATTGATCAGTATAAATAAACATCCACATTATCAGCTTTTTCATCCTTGATCAATGCCTTGTTAGGTTCCATGGGAGTGCTTGCTGTCTTCACAGTGGCAAAATCAAATTTATTTAATACTCCAGCCACATATTTGTCTTGTCTAATGAAGATTCCATCCTTCTTCTGTTGTACTTGTAACCCTAAGAAGAAAGTGAGTCCTCCCATATAACTCATCTAGAATCTCTTGTGCATCAAACCTTCAAACTTGTCATATAGGGACTTCTTAGTTGACCCAAAGATGATATCATCAACATACACCTGAACTAACAAGATATCACCTTTATCCTTCTTGATGAACAAAGTCTTATCTATAGTACCTCTTCTAAATCCATTTTCAATTAAGTAGGTAGACAAGGTCTCATACCAGGCTCTAGGAGCTTGATGTAGACCATATAAAGCTTTTTCTACCTTATACACTTTGTCAGGGAACTATGGATCTTCAAAACTAGGAGGTTGACTCACATAAACCTCCTCTTCAATAGTACCATATAAGAAGGCACTCTTTACATCCATCTGGTACATAATAAACCCCATAAATGATGCATAGGCCAAAAATAACCTGATTGCTTCAATCTTAGCAACAGGAGCAAAAACCTCATCATAATCAATTCCTTCTTCTTGGGTATAACCTTGTGCAACCAGTCTTGCCTTGTTTCTTACTACAATGCCTCTCTCATCCTTTTTTGTTTCTAAAGACCTATTTTGTTCCAATGGCCCTCTTCCATTAGGTAGATTAACCAGTGTCCAAATCTTCCGAAGTTGAAATTGTAGAAGCTCCTCTTGTATTGCTTCTATCCAGCTTGGATCTTCCAGAGCTTGAATCACTTTCTTCGGTTCCATTTGAGAGAGAAAACAAGCAAATAAGCAGTTCTGATAATCTTTGTGATTTATTCACCTCTGCTTATTAATGTAACATACCATAGCATGTTCATCAGAAATCTTAGTCAT
The DNA here is from genome assembly GCA_026074375.1 of Tanacetum coccineum. Taxonomy (NCBI): domain Eukaryota; kingdom Viridiplantae; phylum Streptophyta; class Magnoliopsida; order Asterales; family Asteraceae; genus Tanacetum; species Tanacetum coccineum. The sequence continues at coordinate 56,995 of BQNB010002927.1, forward strand.
TCTCCTTGTTTGAATTGCTGAATTAAAGTCTTCAATGATCCGGTCTTTAGGATGATTCTTGTCAATTCTGGTTGTGGGAATAGGACTGTCATTCATGGTTTTTTCCAAGTTGTTTAGATCAGCATTTGTAGCCACATCTTCATCATCATAAGCATTACCAAAAATTCCAGTATCATCTATTGGAGTCACATTTGAAACAGGTGGATGTGTAAATGCATTTTTGAAAGGAGAAAATTGTTCAAATAGTTGTTCCTCAAATGCATTAGAAGCTTCAGCAACATTAACTGGTGATGATGGATCATCATTAGTAAAAGATAGTCCAGCAGCACTAACAGGTATGCTAACAGTATTAATACTATTAGTGTTGTTAAGATGTACAAACTGCTTTTCTTGTTGAAGTTGCCTTTCAAACTCACTTCTTGTGGCTTGATCATCCTTCCCATCTTTATTTGAAGCTCCACTTTTATTCATTTCAGTAGGCTTCTCTTTAGCATCTTCTTCACTGACCTTAGGATCTTGAGAGATTAATGGATCAGTTGTGCAGATAGGTATTAGGATGTATTCTTGTTTAGATTTTGTCTTCTTCTCAGCATGACCTGTAACAATGATATCTCTAGTTCCTGCAATACCATTAGTTTGATTTCCTGCAACTACTGATACATAGTTCATAGATATTGTCAAAGAATCAACATCAAAAAGCCAGTTTGGTCCATTTTCTGTCACATTAGGATTATTTTCAAGAAATCTAATGTTTAAGGTCTCTTCAACTATTTTGGTCCTCTTGTTAAATACTCTCACGGCCTTGCTAACTACAGAGTACCCAACAAAAAATCCCTCATCAGCTTTTCCATTAAACTTGCCTAGATGATCCCTGGTATTTAAGATGGTAACAAGACACCCAAAAGGTTTCATTAAGTCTATCAATGGGGTTCTTCCACGAATAAGTTCATATGGTGTCTTGTTATGAGGCTTAATGACTAAGACCCTATTTAGCACATAGCAAGCAGTATTAACTGCTTCAGCCCAAAAGGTGGTTGGCAACTTAAAGTCAACTAACATAGTTCTTGCATCCTTTATCAGTGTTCTATTCCTCCTCTCAGCAACACCATTCTGCTGAGGAGTCCTAGCAACACTGAATTCCCCCTTAATACCCTTCATTTTACAGAACAGATTCATTACACTATTTTTGAACTCAGTTCCATTGTCACATCTGATAACTTTTACTTTATAGTCTAGTTGATTTTTTATTTCAGTTATAAAGGTCGTTAATATCCCACTAGTCTCATCTTTAGTGGCCAAAAAGAATACCCAAGAAAATCTACTAAAGTCATTAGTGACAACTAGGCAATAAGACTTTTTCATTAAACTCTTAACATTTGTAGGACCAAATAGATCCATATGAAGCATATGTAAGGGTTTGCTGATTGAGTTCACAAGTTTGGTCTTACAGGAGGCTTTGTGTTGCTTTCCTTTCTGACAAGCAACACAAGAATGGTCATTTTCAAAGATCTTTAAAGGCAAACCTCTAACAAGTTTTCCTCTCATAAGTTTTTTCATATTTTTAAAGTTTATGTGACCAAGCCTCCTATGCCATAAATTGGATTCATCAATTATGGCCTTAGCAAAGAGGCAAGTTAAACCTTTAGTGGGAACAACACTCTTTAGGTCAACACTATAAATGTTGTCCTTTCTTGGAACTCTTAGCAAGACTTGACTTTCATCAAGTAGCTTAAAGTCAGAAGATAAGACAAGACATTCAGTGTTAGTAAAAAGAACATTATTCTTTTTGTCACATATTTGTGACATACTAAACAAGTTATACTTAAGCTCCTTACAAAAGTACACATTATCAAAATCCAATGTTCCTGTTTTGATTTTACCTTTTCTAGAAATTCTGCCTTTACCATCTCCAAAGGAAACAAATCCACCATCATAATTTTCATACTCAGTAAGATAGCATTTGTTTCTAGTCATGTACCATGAGCAACCACTGTCAATAACTCCTTTTTCCTTGTACTCTTTCTGTTGTGGGTTGCCCTGCACATAAAATAAGAGAATTAGACTCTTTTAGGGATCCAAGCCATTATAGACTTGGATTTGCCTCGTGCATCAATGTAAGAATATTTCTTGAAAGTATTTGATGCACTACTGTTTTTGGCTTTCCAAACCAAGCAAGCTAATGCCTTAACAGCATTAACCCATTTTCCCTTATTTTCACTTACTACTGCTCTACACCTAGCAGTAGTATCTTTTACCCTGATAGTATTAACCTTTTTATTGAAAATACTATTTTTGTATTCTGAATACTTGTTAAATGGCCTTGTAACTTGTGAATATCCCCTTTTATAAGCATTTGATAGTGATCTAGGATGATTCACAGTTGGTTTTGAGCCAGCAGTATTAACTGGTCTGACAGCAGTATTAACACTTGCACCAGCAATATTAATTTTTCCAGACTTGGTTAATACTTCTTATGGAACAAATCTTCTATTAGGATGAGGGTGTGTCATTTTATTAGCAAAGTTTTTGTGATTCGCCCTACTTGAGTTGTTCTACACTGGACTTATAACCTTTTTATCACACATATAATGGAGATGCTCAAAACTACCACAAACAAAACAAGCTTTATTAATCATTTTAAAGTCACTTCCTAGTTTTTGGGACATAATATTGTTCCAGTTTCTTTGGTTCCCTCTAGGATAGTGTTTGTTTTGTTTAGATGTTTCTACCTTCTCTACTGTTTCCCTAGCAGACTTAACAAGTTTTATCTTTTCAGTGCTAGAACTAACAGTTTTATCCTTAGGTATAATTTCTACCTTATTTTCATCATCAGAATTCCAATCCTTAATAACTGGAGGTCTAAAGTTGTTCTTCCTAACAGTTTTAGGTTCTACTGCATCACCATTTCTTTTTACATCAACAGACTCATGATTGGACTCAATTGTCTTAACATTACTAGGTGTAACAATAGTAGTAACATCCATATTCTCACTTTCAACTATTTTATCCATAAATGTTAGATCAGGTTTGCAAGGTATGAAATTCCCTGTAAAAGGTGGGGGAACTGCATGATATCCCTTATCAGATTTGGACTTATTATGCTCTTGCTTTTCTAACATCTCTGATGTATTCACAAATCTTTCTACTGTAGGAGAAGCTGTAGTAGAAGAAGCTGTATTATAACCTAGACCAGTTTTAAACTTGTCAACAACTTGACTTTCCAGTAAATTATTCAAAGATTTAGATTAATTTTGAAACTTCTCTAATGTTAGTTTTAACTCATCTCTCTATTTTTCTGCTTTTTCCAATTTCTTTTTGTTTTCAATTAAAGCATTATCTCTTAGTTTAACTTCAAGGTTTAAAACATTAATGCTTTCTTCATACACAACCTCATTTTTCTTTTAATGAGCTAGTCTAGCTTCTACTAATTCTAAACCTGCTCTATAAGATACTAAATTAAATTGAGACTTTTTGTAATCTGAAGACAAATTATCATATTATTCTTTGAGTGAAGCATAAGCTTTTACACATGATTTAGAACAAGAATCTACCTCAAAATCTGAATTGGAAGAACTTTCTGAAGATGTAAATGCCATCAATGCAAAGTTTGTAGGATGCTCTTCTTCAGCTTGGTAGCTCCAATCATACCCTCTAATTCCATCTTGAGCTACCAAGGCATTTTCAGTAGGAGATTCTACTGTCACAGTTCTTTTACTATTCTCTTTTCTTCTGTTATCCTGATTTCTTGGAGCCCTACATTCTCTTGCAAAGTGACCATATTTATGACATTGTAGCACTCCACTTTTGACCTGTCAAATCCAACTCTTTGACCATTTACATCCAACTGCCTGCCTGTCCTCTTGATGAATCTCCTAGCTCTAATAGTCAGCATGGCCATTTCCTATTGTAAATCCATTTCTTCTAAGTCATCAGGATCAATTTGTTCTAGATCCTCTCGTGACATTTGAGGAGAATTGGGCTGACTAGCTAGGAAAGCATAGATCACAGCATCACTAAGGTTATCTCCAATTGTAGGATTACTTTGAGTATGAGCAGCACTAACTCCATAAGTTGTGTTATCTGCTTCATTTGTGCTACTGTTGCTATTGTTGTTAGTGTTGTTGGAGGACACAAAAGCCATATTTTATGGATTTTTGCTTGTAATGAATCATGTAAGTTCAAGTTCATATATCTTTAAGTTGTTGTACAAGTCATCCAAACTAATGGTTTCAATTTCCACTTTGTTCCTCCAGATCAAAGCATGAGTCTTCCATTTAGATGGAAGACTTCTCAACAGTTTTAAGTTCATGTCCTCTTGTGAAATAACTTTGCCTTGAATCTCCAACTGACTAGTAAGTTTTTGCAACCTATCAAAAGTTTGATCTATTGTTTCCGAACTTAGTCCTGCAAAGTTTTCATATTGTTGCTTGAGTAGAGTTCTTTGAACTTTCTTGGATTCCTTGTTTCCTCCATACCTCTTCTCTGTGGCTTCTATGAGCAATTTTGCATCTTTATAAGAATGGAACTTTAGTTGATCTTATTTAAGAGTGCCATCAATAGAGTTCCTCTAGCTTTCATCTCATTTCTCCTGTCCTACTTTTCTTCTGCAGTAGTAGGTTCATATTCCTGCTCAGTTTCTCCAATAGTTCTCTTCAGTTCTTTCTTACCATTTTTAATTACTTCCCAAAGGGAGTAATTAGTCATGAGAAAGTATTGTTCTATCCTCATTAACCAGAGATCATAATCCTCTGGGTTGAGGATAGGGAGTTTTGCAGTCAGAGTTGTAGAATTATTTCTTGCCTCCATCTTATCACTGAGAATTAGATCTTGTATGTGTTGTTAGTTTCTTCTTATTCAAAGCTTCACAACAAGCTCTGCTACCACTTATTGATCCCAATAAATAGATCTTTAACTCCTTAGCTTGATGTAAGGTTTTGTATCCTTGGATAAATCCAAAGGTACTAAGAATGAAACTTTGAGAGTATGATATAAACTATGCGGAATCTAGTTTATACCACTAAGAAGAATAACAGTAATGAATTTTTAACACACAGAAATATAACAAAAACAATAAGCTCTAATATATTAATACGAACACTCTTTGATAGTGTTAGGGTTTCCATCCTTGAACCTATGGATACTATGAAAGACTGATATGATGTGATACTAGTGCCATAACCTGGGATCTCCTTTTATACACCAAGGAGTCCTTTACAAGATAACTATGAATCTTCTAAACATTAAGCTTATATGCATATCTTTCTAAATATATAGAATATACAGAAGATAACTAATACATATCTTTTAACACGTCTTTACATCTCTTCACACGTCTTTATCTTCATGGAGTCTTCAATCTTTATCAGCAGTATAAATCCCTTCAGCAGTGTTAAGTTAGTACTAGCAGTACTAACATTCTTCTAGCAGTACTAACTGGTTTATACTGCTAGTTATCACTTAAGCAGTACTAACACTTTGACTTGGCAGTACTAAGTCTAATGAGTTTAATTCCCAACAGAAGAAAATGTGGAACCCAACTGGAAAAAATATTTTCTAGTGTTGGATATAGGTGGGTGCCTACAGGTCAGAATTTTACTATAGTTGGAAACGCGTGCCCTTTAACTAGGATCACTTCAACAAAAGTAGTGCCTCCTAAGAAAAATATACCACCTAAACCAAACGCTAATGTACCAAATCCAAAAATTAAAGTTTTTCATAGGAGCACAAAAGTTGCAAAAGCTGTTAAGTTTAATGACACTTTTAGCATCTTAGGAACTAAGCCTACTTACATTTTGGAACCCAACAAAAATTGGGGATCAACTGCTTCAACTTCTCCATCTTCTTCCCGTGTCACTTTCAGGTCATATAAATTATACACAGGTACTTGGACTCGGGCTGCTCCAAGCACATAATCGGGCAACGCTCTCAGCTCATCAACTTCGTTAGCAAATTTTTGGGTACAGTTAGATTTGGAAATGATCAAATTATAAAGATTATGGGTTATGGTGACTATCATCTATGGAATGTTACTATTTCTCGGGTTTATTATGTTGAGGGTCTCGGGTACAATTTGTCCTCTGTAGGCAATTTTGCAACTCGGATCTTGAAGTTGTATTCCAGAAACACACGTGTTACATTCGAAATTTAGACGGTGTTGATTTACTTTTTGGATCAAGTGTTACAAATTTGTACACCATTTATCTAGATGATATGCTGAAGTCTTCTCCAATTTGTATGCTATCCAAAGCTTCGAAGACTTAAAGCTGGTTATGGCATTGAAGGTTGTCTTATCTAAACTTTGGTACTCTAAATCAGTTGGCAAAGCAAGGTCTTATTCAAGGTCTACCAAAGCTGCGATTCAAGAAAGATTATTTATGTTCAGCATGTTCTCTTGGAAAGAGCAAGAAGTCCTCTCACAAACCTAAAGCTGATGACTACTTAAGATTTACGTGGGTCATGTTTTTGAGATCAAAGGATGAAGCTCCTAAGGTCATCATTAAATGTTTGAAACAGATACAAGTGCGAATGAATGCAACTGTCTAAAATGTATGAACAAATAATGGAACCAAGTTTGTGAATCAGACTCTTAGAGATTATTATGAGAATTTTGGCATCACACATGAAACATCAGTTGCTTGCACTCCACAACAGAAGGACATTGTCAAAAGACAGAACCGGCCTCTAGTGGAAGCTGCTCGCACCATGTTAATTTTCTCTAAAGCTCTATTGTTCTTGTGGGTAGAAGCAGTCTCTACAACATGTTATACCCAAAATTGTTCCCTAATACGTCTTTGCTACAACAAAATACCCTATGAGCTTATGCATGACAAGAAACCTAATTTATCCTATCTTCATGACTTTGCCTCCTTATGTTATCCGACAAATGATAGTGAGGATTTAGGTAAATTGAAAGCAAAGGCTGATATTAGTATTTTTGTTGGGTATGCTCCAACAAAGAAAGCCTTCCGAATCTACAACAAAAGAACCCGACTTATTCAAGAAACAATTCATGTCACGTTTGATGAGCTGACATCAATGGCTTAGGAACAGTTTAGTTCAGGACTCGCGCCTCAAGTTATGACTCTAGGAACACTCAGTTCTGGACTTGTTTCTAATCCTATTCCCCAACTACCTTATGTTCTACCAATTAAGAATGATTGGGATATCTTGTTCCAACCAATGTTTGATGAATTTTATAACCCTCCACCAAGTGTTGTTTCTTCAGTTTCCGCAACTGCTGCTCGAAGACCTGCTGATCCAACCGGTTCACCTGTATCTACTTCCCTTGAACAGGATGCACCATTGACAAGCACTTCATCAACTTAAGAACAAGAACACTCTCCAATTATCTCACAAGGTGTTGAAGAATTACCAAAAACACCACATTTTCATGATGATCTACTTTATGAAATACTTCATGAAGAATCGACTTCTCAAGGATCATCATCTAATGTGCGACCATCCCATACTCCATTTGAACTTCTTGGTGAATGGACTAAAAATCATCCAGTAGCAAATGTGATTGGAGATCCTTCTCGGTCGGTCTCCACAAGAAAGCAACTTAAAACAGACGCCATGTGGTGTTATTTCGATGCCTTTCTCACTTCAGTTGAACCAAATAATTTTAAAGAGGCAATGCTCGAATCCTCCTGGGTTGAACCTATACAAGAAGAAATACATGAATTCAAGAGACTGCAAGTCTGGGAATTAGTACCATGTCTGAATCTCGTTATGTTAATCAAATTAAAGTTGATCTTCAAAGTCAAGAAAGAAGAGTGTGGCGGTGTACTAAAAAACAAGGCTCGATTAGTTTCTAAAGGATACAAATAAGAGGAGGGGATAGACTTCGAGGAATCGTTTGCACCTATTTCGAGACTAGAAGACATTCGTATATTTATTGCTAATGCTGCCAACAAGAATATGACAATCTATCAGATGGATGTCAAAATGGATTTCTTGAATGGCGAGTTGTGCGAAGTGGTTTATGTTACTCAACCGAAAGGATTCGTAGATCAAGACAAGCTAAATCACGTGTACAGGATTAAAAAGGCACTCTATGGTCTTAAACAAGCCCCATACGCGTGGTATGATATGTTGTCCAGTTTTCTTCTATAACAAGAATTCTTCAAGGGTGCAGTCGATCCTACTCTATTTACAAGAAAAGCAGGCCGCGACATCTTATTGGTACAAATTTATGTCGACGATATAATTTTTGCCTCTACTTACCCTACTATGTGTGATGAATTTGCTAAAATAATGACTTCTAAATTTAAGATGTCGATGATGGGTAAAATGTCATTCTTTCTAGGACTTTAGATTTCTCAAAGTCCTAGAGTCATCTTTATTAACCAGTCTAACTATGCTCTTGAAATAATAAAGAAATATGGTATGCTATTTAGTGATCCCATTATGGTAGACAAAAGTAAAATGGATGAAGATCTACAGGGGAAACAAGTCGATCTTACAAATTACTATGAGATGATTGGTTCCTTAATGTATCTTACATCCAATAGAGCAGACCTCGTATTTGTAGTGTGCATGTGTGCCCGGTATTAGGCAAAGCCTACCGCAAAGCATCTACATGCAGTTAAGCGAATCTTTCGATACCTGAAAGGAACCATAGATAAGGGTCTTTGGTATTCGAAAGATTCTTGCATTACTCTAACAGCATATGCAGATGCAAACCACGTCGGGTGTCAAGATACTAGACGCATCATATCTCGAAGTACACAATTCCTAGGGGATAAACTTGTTAGTTGGTCATCAAAGAAGTAAAAGAGCACTGCGATCTTGAGTACAAAGGCTGAATATATTGCCTTATCTTTGTATTGTGCTCAAATCCTTTGGATGAGATCACAACTAACAAACTATGGGTTTAAATTCAATAAGATTCCTCTGTACTGTGACAACAAGAGTGTTATTGCTCTATGCTGCTGTAACATTTCGTATTTAAGGTCACTATTTTATCCCGAGCTCTTATTTAATTTCAAAATTTTATAGAAATAATTTTATTATTTTAGCCGTTTTTTATTAAAATCGTCAATTTTAAAACCTTCGTGAATCCTATATTTGGAGTTTATCCGTCTACCGACCGAGAAATCAATGAATGCCTATTTTAAGCCTTGAGAGCTTATTTATTTTATTTTTAGTATTTTTTTATCTTTTATTCGTGTTTGGTCGAAACCGCATCAAAAGCTGTATTTTTATAATTAATAACGAGCTAGATTAATTAATGGGCCTAAGAACCATGTAATGCAAATTTAACAAAACAAAAATAATACAACAAGCCCACCTCAATGAGGGGGCCGGTCATTAAGCAAAACAAACTCCCCTTTATAATTTTTTTTAATTTTTGGAGAGTTACTAGTAATGAGATAAATCTACCTATAAATAAAACTCTACCCTTCCTTAAAACACACACACACGATTTATAAACAAAAAAAAACATCGGCCTTCCCCTTGTTCTTCTACTGTTCGACACACAGTCTCCAAAAACCACCATTATCACCATCAAATCTTCATCAAATCACTCCCTTTTTACTCCAAAACACTCATATAATCATCCTTAATCATCCTCCATCACTAAAATTGACCATGCATGTGTTTTAGGGTTTTATAAATTCTTAAAGATTTTGGGTTTTAGGGTTTTTAATTAGATTGAAGATTAGGGGTGTTGGAGGAGATAATTGTTAGTGTTTTTAAACAAGTGTGGGTGAGTTAAATCAAGATTTCGGATTTTCTTGGGTTCTTGTGGTGTTCGGCCGATCATCAAAACCCACAAAGGTTTGTTGTTTGATCATTTACTTGTTTTCCTTATCTCTTTGTAAGTATTCTCCTTGATTTTAATTTGGTTATATATATATTTGCTTGCATGTAGTTATTTTTGTGTTTGAGAATCCATGAGGTGAATGCATGTTGTGGTATTGGTATTATGAGTGAAAATGGTGAATAAGTGGAAGAGTTAGGATAGTAGTAGGAGTTTGATGATAATTTTAGATGGTTTTTATGTTTAGTCGATGAGGTCAAAAAGTTAGGTGTATAATTCAGCAAATTAGTGATGTTGTAAACTGAGATTTTGTTATCTCATATGATATAGGTTGTTCTAATATTCATTTTGGTATAAATTAGGACTTCTAATTCTTAAAAACGAGTAAGTTATGCCCGATAGAAGTTTGGAATGTGGAATGGTAACATTCTGCAGAGGGTGTTTTTATGCAAAATTTTGGATCGCTTTACGAGTATCATATCTTGGTCATGCCCATACCTTTTTTGGATTTTCCGAACTCTAAAACTAAATTTATCGAACCTACTTTCCAATGGTTCAGGCCTCATTGATTTTCCATAAGTATAAGTTAGTCAAAAGTGAGTTGCAAAACAAGTTGTTGAAACTTGTTAATCTGGTCCAGAATTTAGGATCTAAAGATGTAGTGAGCAGGAGGATCAAAACTTAATATTTTTTTTACGAAGTTCACACAGTAGCATCTTCAAGATATGTATGACCTTCCTGAATTTTTCCATATTTTTCTAGAAAGAGTAAAGGTGTCTGATGGTGTCCAACTTTTGCAAAGTCCAGCATACCATGTTTTGGGATATATTGCGTGAGCGCATTTTTGTAAAATGGTTTGAATTGGATATGATTTTTGGGAAAGATACTGAGGTTTAATAACATATATAAGTGGTTAGCTATAGAAGGAGAACGTCGGATTCGACCGTTTGGTATCCCTTTAAGTGTGGTTAACGTCTAGTAAGAACGGGATAAATTTTAGAAAATGTAAGTGTAGCATTTTAAGTGATTCTGATTCATGGATTCTTAAGCATAGGATATTACTACATGCCGATATATACAAATATGTATCTATTTATTCGTACTACGTTACATCATATTATAAGTGTGAGTTTAATTACGCGCCACTATTATAGGTCGCGGTTGATCGTTGGCATTCGTCTTCTTCGTTGAGATTTCTTGATCACTACTTCTATACTCGGTGAGTTTATAGCCTCGTCTTTACAAATTTAAATGTTTTATTAAACCCTGCGATGGAGATACATGCCTGCTTTGAAAACTCGAACACAAGTTATTTTTGGTATTCTAGACCCGATTATATGATTATTGACATTGAGTAGCTATTGCCAAAGTCCCTAATTTCATAAACTGTTAATCACCTTGTAGGGGTGAACGCTAGTACAATTAATAGATCTATTGGGTTAACCACCCTGTCTAGGGGCTTGACTCAAATTCTTTTGATCACCCCAACTAGTTAACGGACAATTTGTATTGAGAATCCATAGGTTGAGGCAATAATACCTACTTCAGGGGCAAACGTGAATGCATATGATATGAATTATTGTCAAGGTTCGGTCTCATGAGCTCAATGTAATAAAAACTTCATATATGTCTTGTCCGTACAACAAGTCACTCATTGAATTATTCTTGTGCTCTAACTTTTATTCATATAAACTCTATGAATCTACTCAACGTTTTCGTTGACTTTTTAGCATGTTTTATCTCAGGTAATCAAGGTTGATGGCATGGAATGGACCAGAGGAATGTTGTCCTAGAATTTATGAATATGTTTTATGTTTCATTCTCTAAAAAAAATTTATGTAATCGTTTTACTAAACTTATGTTATTATGGTGACGATATAACACCCTGTGTTTTCAAGTCATTGACGACGTCGATAAATCTCCAATGTACCTTTTGTATTGTACGCATTTGCTTTAAATCATAAATGTTAAGCTAAATCGCGTAAGTTAAAAATTAGCGTTCAATATAAACGGGCATCAAACAATTAAATGTTTACATCAAGCAAGAGTTAAGTAATTATTTTGAGAATAATTATTAACTTTGTTCATTTTATTTTTATCGGATACGTAAAGTGAATACGTTTCGCGATAAAATGCGTTTAGGCACTCCTGGAACCACGTTAATTAATCTACGCTTCAACAAATACCCACATTTATACCCAATACATAAAAATTACTCATCAACATCACATATATCTTCTTATTGCCGAATTCATGGCAATTGATACAAAGATATAAGAAAAGACTTCACCACTTGGTCTTGTACCATACCTCTTCATTAAAACCTAGCCATTCTTTGTTCCTTTGACCAACAACCTTCCTTAAGACCATGAAGTGTGTCTTTGAACACTATTGCAACTTTATTGACTAAGACTAACCATATAATGCAAGTATTATCTCATAGATGCATACATACTCTTCCACACTTAGTAAAAATCAAACAAACATCCCCTTTTGTGCCCATAGAGCCCACGGCTCAATACCCTCACCCACATAAACCCATACAAAATTTTATTCAACCTATACCCTTCTATACACATCCATTCTAAGAGATTCTAAGGTGATCCCAAGCATTGGCTAACCTTTTTCAAGTATTAATCAAGAAAGGAAAGATTAGGGTTTTCTAAATCTAATCTAGGGTTTCATCTTGCAAGATTTGGTTTTAAGGCTAAACACGGGTTTAGTATTTGTTTCTAAATCTAATCTAGGGTTTCATCTTGAAAAATATAATTTTACTTGTGATTATGATTTTGCGCACTTTCTCACATATTATGATGTTGGTAATATCATGAAATAAAGGATATATAAGTCTTGTACAATCTCGGTTTAAGCATAAAAAGTTCATATATAAACTTGTAATTAAAAGATAATTTAGAAAGTTTATGATTTTATGTAAAGTTAATAACTTGTGATCTTAGACAAATATGAACTTATGGACATTATTATATGTATAACATATGATATATATAATTATAAAAGACTTGTGGTAAAAAAGAAATATATATGACAAGTTAATATTGATTATGGACTTATGATAATATTATAATGACACTCAGAATGAGGTTACTACAAGATGAGAAAACATGGACACATATGGTTTTTATGTAAAATAATTATATATAAAAACTAGTGATTTATGGTTATTATGAAAATTATAGTTTATTAAATATTATGGAAGACTTGTAATATTTGGACAAATGGACAATAAAAGACTATGGACATTGGTATGTGCTTAATTACACATACTATTCTCCATTTAAAACGGACTTAAATAAATAAAAACATACCAAAAATACATTGTATTTGTATGTTTGCATTTGTGTTGTGCAGGAACGGATATCTCACAAAAAGACGAAAAGCCAAGCAAAAAGCAACAAAACAGGACACGAGATGGAAAAGTGTGTGAAGACGAAGCCCAATCAAAGTCAAGATTTTACAACTTGAGGGGCTAAAACTGCCAAGTCTAAAGTTATATTACAAAGTTATAAGAAAGGAGGGACCAAAGTTGCAAACCGGGTAGAGATTACATTTAAGTTATACAACTTGAGGGGACCAATCTGCCTACTCCCCCAAAAAAGTCTTCTTTCCCGCCCCAAAAACCCAGTTACAACTGGTATGTCGTCCCATACTTTCTTCCCTGCAAAACCACTTCTCTCCCTAGCCAAAATCATTTCATCCAACATACATTTTTCCCCCCCAGCTGTATAAAGTCCATGTTGGCAATCCCTCACCATTCCCAAAAACATTTTCGATGGCTAAGATTGTTTCAAAAGAAGCACAAAAGAAATTGAAGGCTGGATTTGCTTTAGACTCTCCTCACACAACAAGCACACTAGGTTTTTTCTACAAAGGAAGGCACAAAGTTGCCAAGATAATACTTGGGCTATTAAATAGAGCTTTTTTGTAGCCTTTAGAGGCAACTAGTTTTAAATTTTTATATATAACTTAGCTTATTTTTTACAGCTTTTTGCTTTAGCTTTGTAACACTTTCAAGTTTGAATGCAAGTTTGAAGTTTTTAAAGTCAATATTACAATACCAGTGTTAAGTCTCTTAATCATATTGTTTTGTGTCCAAAAAAGTTCTCATCACAGCTTACTCATAGGCTGTTTTCATTAAGTGGAAAATTAAAAAGTTAAGTTGTTAAGAGAAATTTCATAAGTATCACTTCAAAAATATACCACAGCTTATGTCTGGATGATAAGCCAGTTCTGGCTAGGCTTATGGTACTCTACTAGCTTGTTTTAAAACAAAGCTAGTAGCTTGTTCGACTTTTTGTTTGACCCTGTTTTGAGCAAGGGTGGTGTAAGTCTCTCTCTTTTTCTTATTGTTCTTATTTTCTGCAGAACTGTTTTAGTGCTTATTTTGCTTATTTGCTAGTTGATAAGTGTTGTGTATTACTTTCTTACTTAGCACTGTTAGTTTATTTAATAAAACTGTTAATTTTGAGTTAATACTGTTAGTTTACTTTTGGAACAGCACTAACTTAAAGCTACCAGTACTAACTCCAAGTTAGTACTGCTAGTTCATTTTCCTGGATTTCAAAGGTAACAGTACTAACTTACACTAACAGTATTAACTTACACTAACAGTATTAACTTACACTAGCAGTACTAACTTATAGTTTAGTTCTGTCAAGTTAGAAAAACTGTTAGTACTGTTTGTTCATTTTAGTTATCAGCTTATTATTTCAGCTTGTGTAGATTTCTAGCTCTGTTTTCAATAGATTATACCATTTTCCTTTTACTGTTTGCTTATTTTTAGTTTCTTTTCCTTTTTAAAGATTTCTCAATAGTTTATCAGTTTGTAGCTTTTTAGCTTATTTGTCATTTTAGTTTGTTAGTCTGCTTATTCCTTTTTCTAAGTGCTTATTAGGGATAGTTAATGATCTGATTTAGTTTATTTGCTTATTTCATGCTTCTTTGTTGTTAGATAAGCATAGCGGTACTAACTAAGCTAACAACACTAACTTTAGGCCTAGCAGTACTACTCAAGTTAGTACTGTAGTTAAAACTGTTAGGACTGTTGTAGTACTGTTATATTTAATCTTTTTAATTTAGAGCTTATGGCTTTTTGTATTTGGTATTTAGAGTTAGGTTAGGTCATTTGATTTTTCTTAAGATTATTTGAGCTTATTTGTGCCTTAGTTTAGAAAAGTTTTAAAGTGTTTTTCTCATTCCTAGTTTTTATTCTTGTTCCAGTTTATTCTCTTTGCTATTTTTATGTGCTTTTGTTTATTTATATCAGTTTTAGTGCATATTATTCCTCGTGACATTTTCATAACTCAAATCATCAATCGACTTGCGATATTCTATTTCAGCCTCGTTGGGACATAACGACCCGGGAACACTCTATACTGCTTCCGGTTTCTTGATATCGCGGATTCTGATCCTTGTTGTGTATTTATAGATGTCTATGTTTATTTATATATAATAAGGTGTGAGTTTGCGCGAGCCAGACATACTATACATGAAATATATATGATAAATATAAAATATAAGATTTGTGGTAAAAGTCTTAAGGTGGAAACAAGGAAACAAGACTAAATTTTGGACTCATGAAGGACATGCCGACATTCTGCCCAAATTCGTGTATAAGTATACTTATAATATATTTTTATAAGATAATACATTTCACGACGATTCCGAAAAGGTAAGAAACTTGTTAAACGGATCAATAACGAAAAAGTTACGTTAAAAACGAATTATATGTTAATTAAACAGAGTTTATAAAATAATTTTTATAAAATTTATATCAAACAGCAAGTTTGATATTTGTAACAAATAATATATATTTTTGGGATTCCAAAATGATAAGAATCGTAATTTTTCAATTAATAACGAACGAGTTATGAGTTCGCATAGTTTGCGTTAATAATTAACTTTTTAAAACTATTTTTATAACAAGTTATGTTCATGACAGAAAAAGTATATTTTCTTGTAACCCACATAGAAATTTTAGAACTTTGAATTACGAGATCGTGTCGAAAGAATCGCTCTAAAAACGGAGCTAAACGAATTTTAAAATAAACGACATTTCAGGGTTTACGACAACAAATACGATTTAATTAAAAGCTTACGTCGATGTGAACAGTAAAAAAGGTTACTGGTACCAGGGGGTTTCATAATATGGAACAATATTCAAATTAGGAGAAACTGTCTTAATTACAAAAAGATGGCATAAGAAACGCAAGGAAATGGATTAAAAACGTGAAAGTTATGACGATTTTACCAAAAGTATGTTTAGGAACCTTTTAATTGTAAGAAACATGTTTTCCACTTAAAATTTTTTGGTGATTTAAGCTATATAGACTTATGCATGGACGAGTACTTAATGTGATTAAGTACTTTTACGACCTATGATAATTTGGTTGCATTCGATCTTTTAGTGATGCTTTATCTGCGATATTTGGATTATCAGAACTCAGGTGAGTTCATCGCCCCACATCTGTTAACGATTTCAATGATTTATTAATTATGGGGTGGAAAACATGGCTTTGTTTTATAAATTGGACGCAAGTGGATATTTTATATTGATTACATGTTTGCCTAAGTTGCGATAACCCAGTTAAGTCTTATGTCATGATCTGTCAATTGCATAGATGTAATTGAGAATTACATTATGTGAGTGCGAATATTATTTAATAGATCTATTCGGGAAACGACCTCCCCGTTCGGGTGATTTGCTATCACCGGGAGCGAACGTTATAGCATGTAGAATTTAGGATGTTTAGAGTTAGACATCCGGATGGGCGTAAATTGCATAGATAGACAGAAGACTTCTCTTCTGTATCAAGAAATAATGCACTGAAGTGTACATTAGATCAAATTTGCATGGATATAACAGAATCCATGTCCGGGAGAACTGAATTACCCGTTTTTAGGAACAGTCGTCTTTTTGGCGACATGCTTTCCTCAATTTGAAAAACGGGTTGCAGCCTGAAATAACTGCAAGCCATTAAGACATGTTTTGAAAAATTTGAACTTCTGTTCGAGCTTCATTTAAAGACTCGTGTCATTATTGAATGACATTTCTAATTCCGTAAATGTTATCGATAAACGGAAGACATGTCTTAAAAAAACCCAAACTGCTCGCGAATGCTCTTACTCTGAATTCTTGAAATGCAAACCTTTGGACTTCAAAGGCACTGAGGGAGTTGTCGGACTCACTCGATGGTTTGAGAAAATGGAGTCTGTGTTTAGCATTAGCAATTGCACAGCAGCTAGTCAAGTCAAATTTGCGACTTGCACTCTACAAGACGATGCTCTTACATGGTGGAATGCCCATGTTAAGACCACTACTCCTGAAGCAGCTCATGCCATGCCATGGGCAACACTGAAGAAAATGATGACTGATAAATACTGCCCGAGGGGTGAGATCAAGAAGATTGAGACTGAGATGTGGAATCTTAAGGTCAAGGGCACCGATGTGGTGGCCTATAGTCGACGATTTCAGCAACTAGCTTTGATGTGTTCCAGGATGTTCCCAGAAGAGATAGACAAGATTGAAAAGTATATCGGTGGCTTGCCCGATATGATACATGGCAGTGTAAAGGCATCAAAGCCGAAAACTATGCAAGAGGCTATCGAGTTTACAACTGAGCTGATGGATGAAAAGACCCATGCCTATGCTGAACGTCAGGCAGAAAGGAAAAGAAAGTATGATGATCTTTCCAAGAACAATCAAAACCAACAACAGCAGAATAAGAGGCAGAACACAGGCCAGGCTTACACCGCAGGCAATAGTGGCAGGAAATCATACGCCGGGTCTAAACCTCTGTGTTCCAAGTGTAATTACAATCATGAAGGTCCTTGTCCACCTAGGTGCAATAACTGCAAGAGGGTTGGCCATCTGACCAGAGACTGTAGAAGCCGGCCTGCAAATGCCAACAACAACAATAACAACAACAACAACAACAACCGCAACAACAACAACAATAATCAGAAGGGCAACGGTTGCTATGAGTGCGGAGCTCAAGGACATTTTAGAAGAAACTGCCCAAAACTGAGAAACAATGACCGTGGTAATCAAGCTGGGAATGACAGGGCTCCAGCGAAGGTGTATGTGGTTAGAAATGCGGGGGCAAACCCAGACAACGTCGTTGCGGGTACGTTCCTTCTAAACAACCGCTATGCTTATATCTTATTTGATACGGGTGCCGATCGAAGTTTTGTGTCTACTACATTTAGCTCCCAAATTGACATCACGCCATCTACCCTAGATCACTATTATGATGTCGAACTAGCTGACGGGAGAATAATTGGGTTAAACACTATACTTAAGGGTTGCACATTAAACTTCCTAAACCACCAATTCAACATAAACTTAATGCCTGTAGAACTTGGTAGTTTTGATGCTATAATCGGTATGGATTGGTTGGCGAAGTACCAAGCGGTCATTGTGTGTGCCGAGAAGATTGTTCGCATCCCCTGGAGAAATAAAACCTTAATCATACACGGTGATGGAAGTAACCAGGGAAATGTGACACGATTAAACATCATTTCGTGCACTAAAGCGCAGAAGTATATGGAAAAAGGATTTCCTATCTTTTTGGCACATGTCACTGCAAAAGAGGTTGAAGACAAGTCGGAGAAGAAGCGACTTGAGGACGTACCAATAGTTCAAGACTTTCCTGAAGTATTTCCTGAGGACTTGCCGGGTCTTCCTCCGACTCGACAAGTGGAGTTTCAAATTGATTTGGTACCTGGTGCTGCACCTATAGCACAGGCACCTGTATCGATTGCGTCCTTCCGAATGGAAAGAGTTATCTGAATTCTGAAAGATCTTCCCGATAAAGGCTTTATAAGACCCATGTCCTCACCTGGTGAGCTCCGGTCGTTGTTTTGTACCAATAAGAAAGACGATCATTCCGGATGTGCATTGAATTACCGGGAAATGAATAAACTAACGGTGAAGACCGTTATCCGATCCCAAGAATTAATGATATGTATTTGAATCATCTTTAAGGGTCCAGTGTCCTACTCGAAAATCGACCTAAGGTCAGGTTACACCAAGTGAGGGTTCGGAAAGAAGACATTCTTAAGACTGCCTTCAAGAACTTGTTTTGTAATGGCCATTACGAATTTTCAAGTTATTGCGTTATGGTTTGACAAACGCAACTGCGTATTCATGGACTTATGAATCGGTATGCAAACCATAGTCAGGAAAAATTCAGTGATTGTCTTTATTGACGATATCTGATATATTCGAAAACAAGAAAGAACATAAGAACACCTTAAGCAAATCCTATAGTTGCTTAAGAAGAGGAGTTGTTATGCCAAATTTTCCAAATTGAATTTTTGGATTCCCAAAGTACGTTCCTCGGTCACGGATCGATAGTGAAGGATTCAGTGAGGATCCAGACAAGATTGAATCCATTAAAGAATGGACATCCCTAAGTCACCAAACGGAGATATCGTCCAAGTTTTTAGGGTCTTGCTGGTATTACCGAAGAGTACATTGAAGGCTTTTCAAAGGATCCCAAACCAATGACTAAGCTTACTCAAAAAGAGGTCAAGTTAGAGTGGGGCGATAAAACAAGAAGCGAGCTTTCAACTAATGAAGCAAAAAGTTGTGCATGTGCACCAATCTTGCATTACCTGAAGGAAGCGAAGATTTCACTCGCATACTGCGACACTCAAAAGAGGTTGGTGGCGCTGTGTTGATGCAAAGAGAAAAGGTAATTTCTTATGGCATTACGCAGCAAAAAATTCATGAGAAGAACTATACAACTCCGATTTGGAACTTAGAGCAGTAGGTACGCTCTTAAAGATCTGAAGACCATATGTTATAAGAACTAAGTGTTAAACCCGATGTATCCACCCGCACCAAGACAGTTCGCAAAAAACACATTTTTGAGATCAACAAAGAATTAAACATGAGCACAACGCCGATGGTTATGACAGTTGCTAAGTGACTACATTGCATCTATTCGCTACCACAACCCAGAGGAACTTACAATGTCGTTTGCTGAGCGCTTTGATGCAGGAAAGAACGAGAACTCACCGTAAGAGGTTTTGAGCCTTAGTCATGCTATTAGCCATCTGGTTCTTCCACCCAAACAGACACTTCGACAATGCGCTCAGACTGAAGCGCCGACACAACAAGCGAACCCTTAAGATTGAAGACGTTGGGGGAATGTTTATTGTAAACGCTAAGTTACCAAATCAATTAGAGAACAAAATGGAACCACGTGCGGATGGAACCTGTGCCTCAATGGCAGGAGCATGTTACCTTTATTATGGCGATTTGCGGACCTAGATCATCACGACATCCCACTAATGAAAATAACTCTAATCATCCCGAGGTTTCCGTACAAAATGTACCAATAACATGTAAGAAGCTATATTGGGTGAGGCCCAACATAAAGCCGACATAGCACTTATGTTAGCAAGTGTTTTGACCTATGCTAAAGTCAAGGCCGAACCATCAAAGGCCCGTCAGGATTGTTGGTACAACCTAAGATACCTGAATGGAAGTAGGACAACATCACCATGGATTTTGTTACAAAGCTTCCTAAGTCGTCACAAGGTTACGACACCATTTGGGTGATCGTTGACCGACTCACTAAGTCTGCGATCTTCACACCGATGAGAGAGACCGATCCTTTGGATAAACTTACAAGATTGTACCTAAAGGAGGTGGTCACGAGACATGGAATACTCCGTCTCAATCATTTGTGACTTGAATCTCGAATTCGCATCCAATTTCTAGAGGTCACTTCAGAACGCTTTAGGTACTAATTTGGATATGAGTACTGCGTACCATCCACAAACAGACGGGCAAAGCGAGAGGACCATTCAAACTCTCGAGGATATGCTCGAGCTGTGCAATCGACTTGGAAAAGGGTATGGTTAACCATTGCCATTAGTCCGAGGTCTCATATAACATAACTATAACGCAGCAATCAAGGCCGCACCATTGAAGCACTTTATGGTGAAAGTGTCGTTCACCTGTTGTTAACTGAAGTTGGAGAAGCTCAAATCCTTGGTCCAAAACTAATTCAAGAAACCACTGAGAAAATCATCCAGATCAAGCAAAGGATGCAAGCCACTCGTGATCGACAAAAGAGTTACGCCGATCTGAAGCGTAAACCAATAGAATTTCTAAGTCGGGGATAAAGAATGCTCAAAGTATCACCTTGAAATGGTCGTACATTTGGCAAATGGGGAATTTAAACCTAGGTAATGTTGGACCTTCAAGGTGTTTAGAAAAGGTTGGAGAGGTTGCTTATAAGCTTGAGCTTCCTGAAGAGCTGAGTAGAGTTCATAATACATTCTATGTGTCCAATCTGAAAAAGTATCATGCCGACGAACCATTAGCCGTTCTGTTGGATGGACTTCATCTTGATGACAAGCTTCATTTTGTTGAGGAACCATTAGAAAATAGGGGCGTTGAAGTTAAACTTAAAGCGAAGCCGGATCCCATTATACAAGGTTCGTTGGAACTCAAGAAAGGTCCTGGTTCACGTGAACTGTGAAACAAAGTTCAGAAGAAACACCACACCTCTTCATCAAGACTGCCACCGTCGTCAATGCTACATCGTGATCCTTGAGGACAAAGGCACGGATTAATCGGGGAATCCATAACACCCTGTGTTTTTAAGTCATTGACGACGTCGATAAATCTAAAATGTACCTTTTGAATTGTACGCATTTGCTTGAAATCGTAAATGTTAAGCTAAAATGCGCGTAAGCTAAAAATTAGTCGTTCAATGATAAACTGGCATCAAACAATTAAGCGTATACATCCTGAATATTAAATAATTAATTTTGAAGAATAAATTAAGGTCTTGTTTATTTTATTTTTATCGGTTACGTAAATTATGTACGTTTCGCGATAAATTAAGTTTAGGCATACCCGGAACCACCAAAATATTTCTACGCTTCAACAATGCCTCGTATTAATTTTAGAATGATCACAAAGTATATAAAACTTACTTCATTTTATAAAAGTGGCGCCCATAAATGCTAGAATAGTCAAGACTTATCATATGGTTACAAGTATACTTTTTATTAACAATGGCTACTTTACATTTTAACTAGACAATTATCAAAAGTTACTTCCAAGTGCAAGTATACATTCATTTTTATTACAAGATATAAGCTAGATATTTTTAACCATTTAGGAACACATTCCCTTGAAATCATGGGATAATCCCTACTATTGGAAGACATAAGAACATAAACCATTAATGAAGTAAGGCATGACTAGTTGCATAGTGAATTTGACCATCTTTTCCCCATTTCCCTCATCTTGCCCCCCCCCCCTTGGACTAGTCAATGGTCTTTGACTTCACTAGGACACTTAGGACTTATACTTGTAGTATAAATAAAATGCATTAGTCCTAGTTTTCTCATACACTACATTTCTTTAAAGAAAAACTCACACCATTTCTCTCTTTTTGTCTTGAAACCCACGGCTCACCCCACTTTCCTTAAACTATCCATACAAAATTCAATTAAAACATTTACATACATCCTACAATGATATCTAAGGTCATACGAAAAGGTTTGGAAGCTTGGTTGGTTGATTAAGGAAGTTAATCAAAGAAAAAGGAAGATTAGGGTTTATTTGGAAGAATTAGGGTTTCATATTGTGCAAGCTTGGGTTTAAAGTCTAAACAAGGGTTTAGCACTTATTTTTTAGTTTTGGGTCCCCATCAGCCTAACATCCATCTCATTATGGTTATCTTAAGCCCTTAACTTTTCATTTACATGATTATATGCATATGTGATGTTTATATAGTAAAATCACCATTAGGATATGTTTAACTTGTAAACATGGATTTTTCTTGGAAATATAGTTTTATGAGCTTATACACATGTTTTATGGATGGTAATATAAAGTCATAATAGAAGTAAAAGAATTGTACTCTTTTAGTAAAGTTATAAAGTATAAAATATAAAAACAAGCTTAAAAATAGACTTAATAAAGTCACCCAAACTTTCTGTTACAAAATTGTATAAAAACATACTTAATTTATATTTTTATAAGATAATACATTTCACGACGATTCCGAAAAGGTAAGAAACTTGTCAAACGGATTAATAACGAAAAAGTTACGTTAAAAACGAGTTATACGTTAATTAAACAGAGTTTATAAAATAACTTTTATAAAACTTATATCAAACAGCTAGTTTAGTATTTTTAACAAATAATACATATTTTTAGGATTCCAAAATGATAAGAATCGTAATTTTTCAATTAATAACGAACGAGTTATGAATTTCGCGAGTATTCGGTAGTTAAAAGTTTATAAAAATAATTTTATAAACTATGAACAGTAAAAACACTATTCATGACAGAAAGTTATATTTTTGTAAACCTTATAAATTGATAGGATTTTCAATAACGAGAACGTCCTCGAAAGAATCGTTAAAAACGGAGCTATAACGAATAAAATACGACATTTACGGGTTTTACGACAACAAATACGATTTAAATAAAACTCACGTCTGATGTGAACAGTAAAAGTTACTGTTCACCAGAGGGTCAAAATATTGAAAATGTCAAATTATGATAACTCGTCCTAATACGAAAGCGTGGGCATAAGAAACGTCAAAATCGGGCTTAAAACGCAAAAGTTATGCTAGTTTTACTAAAACGGTAATTATAAACGTTTTAACCTATTAAACACAATTTTACCAAAACCATTAGTTGGTGATTGAGCTATATAGAATTATATGTGGTTATCAAAGTACTATATTACTAGGGAGTTTCATAATGAGGCCTCTTCGGGGTGGCGTATCGACGAGTTGCTGGATTTACGATTTAAAGTGTCCTAGCTCCTCATACGTTCACTACATGACCTCTTGATTATGATAGCCCGAACGATAGTATGATGTGACTAACATAGACCTGTATATGATGTTAGTTAATCGAAGTACATGGTACTTATACGACCTATGATAATTTAGGTTGCATTCGATCTTTTACGTGACGCGTTATCTGCGATATTTGGATTATCAGAACTCAAGGTGAGTTCATAGCCCCACATTTTTTATGATTTCAATGATTTATAACTATGGGGTGGAAACATGCTTTGTTTTATAAATTGGACGCAAGTGGATATTTTATATTGATTACATGTTTGCCTAAGTAGCGATAACCCAAGTTGAGCCCATTATCATGAACTGTCAATTGCATAGATGTAGTTGTTAATTACATTATGTGAGCGCGAATGTTATGAATAGATCTATTTGGGGAAACGACCTCCCCGTTCGGGTGACTAGCTATCACCGGGAACGAACGTATAGCATGTCGAATTTGGGGATGTTTCGGGTTAGACATCTATTCGGGCAGAAATTGCAATAAATATTATTATTGCAAGAAAGATCGTCGAGCTTCAGTGTCATGAGCTTAGGAAAATGTAATCTGGTTTTGTGATGTCTGCATGTGTTGCATTATCACGGGAAAAGTCTTGCGGTCCTGCATATTATGATTTATCAAACCTATGAATTCACCAACATTATTGTTGACGTTTTAAAGCAATGTTTTTCAGGAGATCAGTAAGCATAAGGTGCCAAGGATACATTGGTGATTTTGTTTTGGGAAGTCATGCTAAAGATATGGTTGTATTATGTTTTGGGAAACTCATGTGTTGTGAACCAGTATCTTTGTAATAATAATCAGGAACAAGTTAAAGCTTTGGGCTATTTGTATCAAATATTTGTTAAATCCAATGTATCAGTTTTAAAACGACTTTTTGGTCGTTCTATATATATCTTGTGTTATTGATCTATGAAGTAACACGCCCCGGACCCTTATTCCGCTGCGACCCAATTTAGGGGTGTTACAGATTGGTATCAAGAGCCAAGGTTATAGAGAACCAGGTCAAATGTTTTTGCTGGACTATAACCGTTTTCAAACATTGCATTCATAAAAAGGGGTTTTGTTGGGATTCTTGATTTGATGAGACAAAATAAATAAAAGAATGAAACAAAAGGACTAAATCTGGCAACTATGTAATTCTACAAAGATGGAAGATTTTGAAGAATTAATGAAGATTTGGTCAAAGATTTACAAGATAAAGATTAGGAAAATATTTAATGTGATTTAATGGTATTTAATGTGATTTAAATAGTTTCCTTATCTATTGATTTACTTCCTTTGTAAGCCATGATCTCTCCCTATATAAAGAGATCATAGGCGTGTAGTTTTATCCATCCATAGAAACATCGACTGATGAGAGTCGAATAGTAAAGGGGTGTGTGTGTGTGTACACCATAGTTAGTTAGTTAGTTAGTTAGTACACCATAGTAGTTGGTGTAGCCCCAAGTTATAGTTGGGGTAATAGGAGAACGTTCAATAAAGAAAACCTTGTTTGATAATATTGCTTTCTTATTATTCCGCTGCGTGATTCAATATTATCTATAAAACTGATCCTAGATGAGCTTAAAAGATTCTCAACAGGTTTTTATGGGACACTAGTTGTTGCATTAGTTAGTTGGACTAGTTGCATTCATAATTGATATACGTGGTTATAATATATTAGGTTGGATGGGGGGGGGGGGTGAGAGTTTTGTGCTGCTGTGCGGACAGCCACGGAACCACTATAGAGACAAGACTCTGAGATATGAGAGGGAGGATGATGACCGCCCTAAGTTGGTCAACAAAGAGGGTCACTTCCAAGTAGATGTTTGCACAACGAGAGTGTCAGGTTTTGGCCACGAAATTCACGATGCCGAAGGAACGTGCAACGGTGGAGAGCTGTGATTGAGGTATTGAAGGAGAGAGAGACTGCTTCGAGCAAGAGAGTAGGGAGACACGTCAGGCTTGGCTAGGTCTAAGTCATATAGGGCATTGAGGTACGGTTAAAGTATTAGAAATCTGAGGGGAGTCACCACGAGTGCAGCGTCAGGCTTCTGATGTCTTGCTTTTAGACATATCGCATTCGGTACCGCCGCCTGGAGGTGGAGCACGCGAAGTGTGAATATCATGTGGAGGGTCCACTTGGTAGCAGTTCTTGAATTTGGTTATGATTGTATGTACGATGCTGTCTGTTAAGTTTTATCGGTTACTCCCAGCTAGAAGACGATATAGATTCTTTTGTTTGGTTAGCTATCCTGTATAGATTTCTTTTGTTTCTGATTTAAAGGCTATCCTGTATAGCCCTACTATGTATTACGGGTATACTCCCCGGCTAGTAGGCTCTATGTTGATTTTCATTTTGTAACCTGTAAGCAATAAGGGAATCATTATGTACCAAATGATCATGTATATTTCCAGATTATATATGAAAGGATGCTATTATGTTATGTCGATCTTGTGTTGGTTGTATAATTTCATGTGTGATGTGATCTTATTTTATTTATGATGCATATGTTATGTCACGTTATGATTGTATTTGAATCTAATCGTTCTTGTATTTTTCTTGTGATGAAGAAAATCGGCACCAAGAGAGACCACTAGATCAACACCCGAGTACAACCAGTACACCATACTCCAAATGAAACCACCACCACAACTGTTACTGAGCCACTACTTCAGGCCCTTAATTGATATAAAGGAGTTGCTGCTGCAATGGCTAATAGCAGAAAGCAAGCAAGGGTTAGAATGGCTTCAATGCATTGGTTCAGGACCAAGGCCAGCCCAAACTGCTCGCGAATGCTTCTTACTCTGAATTCTTGAAATGCAAACCTTTGGACTTCAAGGCACTGAGGGAGTCGTCAGGACTCACTCGATGGTTTGAGAAAGTGGAATTGTGTTTAGCATTCAGCAATTGACTCCAGCAGCTAGGCAAGTCAATTTGCGACTTGCAACTCTGCAAGTTGATGCTCTTACATGTGGATGCCTATGTTAATGACCACTATACTGAGCAGATCATGCAATGCCGATGGGCAACACTGAAGAAAATGATGACTGATAAATACTGCCCGAGGGGTGAGATCAAGAAGATTGAGACTGAGATGTGGAATCTTAAGGTCAAGGGCACCGATGTGGTGGCCTATAGTCGACGATTTCAGCAACTAGCTTTGATGTGTTCCAGGATGTTCCCAGAAGAGATAGACAAGATTGAAAAGTATATCGGTGGCTTGCCCGATATGATACATGGCAGTGTAAAGGCATCAAAGCCGAAAACTATGCAAGAGGCTATCGAGTTTACAACTGAGCTGATGGATGAAAAGACCCATGCCTATGCTGAACGTCAGGCAGAAAGGAAAAGAAAGTATGATGATCTTTCCAAGAACAATCAAAACCAACAGAATAAGAGGCAGAACACAGGCCAGGCCTACACTGCAGGCAATAGTGACAGGAAATCATACGCCGGGTCTAAGCCTCTATGTTCCAAGTGTAACTACAATCATGAAGGTCCTTGCCCACCTAGGTGCAATAACTGCAATAGGATTGGCCATGCGACCAAGGACTGTAGAATCCGGCCTGCCAATAACAACAACAACAACAACAACAACCGCAACAACAATAACAATAATCAGAAGGGCAATGGTTGCTATGAGTGCGGAGCTCAAGGACATTTTAAAAGAAACTGCCCAAAACTGAGAAACAATAACCGTGGTAATCAAGCTGGGAATGACAGGGCTCCAGCGAAGGTGTATGTGGTTAGAAATACGGGGGCAAACCCAGACAACGTCGTTGCGGGTACGTTCCTTCTAAACAACCGCTATGCTTATATCTTATTTGATACGGGTGCCGATCGAAGTTTTGTATCTACTGCATTTAGCTCCCAAATTGACATCACACCATCTACCCTAGATCACTATTATGATGTCAAACTAGCTGACGGGAGGATAATTGGGTTAAACACTATACTTAAGGGTTGCACATTAAACTTCCTAAACCACCAATTCAACGTAAACTTAATGCCTGTAGAACTTGGTAGTTTTGATGCTATAATCGGTATGGATTGGTTAGGAAGTACACAAGCGGTCTTGTGTGTGCTGAGATAGATTGTTCGCATTCCGGAGAAATAAAACCTTAATCATACACGGTGATGGAAGTACCCAAGGAAATGTGACACGATTAAACATCATTTCGTGCACTAAAACGCAGAAGTACATGGAAAAAGGGTTTCCTATCTTTTTGGCACATGTTACTGCAAAAGAGGTTGAAGACAAGTCGGAGAAGAAGCGACTTGAGGACGTACCAATAGTTCAAGACTTTCCTGAAGTATTTCCTGAAGACTTGTCGGGTCTTCCTCCGACTCGACAAGTGGAGTTCCAAATTGATTTGGTACCTGGTGCTGCACCTGTAGCTCGGGCGCCTTATCGATTGGCGCCTTCCGAAATGAAAGAGTTATCTGAGCAACTGAAAGAGCTATCCGACAAAGGCTTTATAAGACCCAGTTCCTCACCCTGGGGAGCTCCGGTCTTGTTTGTCAAGAAGAAAGACGGATCATTCCGGATGTGCATTGATTACCGGGAATTGAATAAACTAACGGTGAAGAACCGTTATCCGCTCCCAAGAATTGATGATTTATTTGATCAGCTCCAAGGGTCGAGTGTCTACTCGAAAATCGACCTAAGGTCAGGTTATCACCAATTGAGGGTTCGAGAAGAAGACATTCCGAAGACTGCCTTCAGAACTCGTTATGGCCATTACGAATTTCAAGTTATGCCGTTTGGTTTGACAAACGCACCTGCCGTATTCATGGACCTTATGAATAATCTTAGAATTGCTTAAGAAGGAGGAGTTGTATGCCAAGTTTTCCAAATGTGAATTTTGGATTCCTAAAGTACAGTTCCTCGGTCACGTGATCGATAGTGAAGGAATTCATGTGGATCCAGCCAAGATTGAATCCATTAAAGATTGGACATCTCCTAAGTCACCAACGGAGATTCGTCAATTTTTAGGTCTTGCTGGGTATTACCGAAGATTCATTGAAGGGTTTTCAAAGATCGCCAAACCAATGACTAAGCTTACTCAAAAGAAGGTCAAGTTTGAGTGGGGCGATAAACAAGAAGCAGCTTTTCAACTGTTGAAGCAAAAGTTGTGCAGTGCACCAATCCTTGCATTACCTGAAGGAAGCGAAGATTTCATCGCATACTGCGACGCTTCAAAGAAGGGTTTGGGCGCTGTGTTGATGCAAAGAGAAAAGGTGATTTCTTATGCATCACGCCAGCTAAAAATTCATGAGAAGAACTATACAACTCATGATTTAGAACTTGGAGCAGTAGTGTTCGCTCTCAAGATCTGGAGACATTATTTATATGGAACTAAGTGTACGGTGTTCACCGATCACAAGAGTTTGCAATACATTTTAGATCAAATAGAGTTGAACATGAGGCAACGCCGATGGTTGGAGTTGCTAAGTGATTACGATTGCACCCGGGGAAAGCAAATGTCGTTGTTGATGCTTTAAGCAGGAAAGAACGTAAACCACCATTAAGAGTTCGAGCCTTAGTCATGACTATTAGCTTTGATCTTCCCCAAACAGATCTTAAATGCTCAGACTGAAGCGCAAAAACCAGAGAACATTAAGTGTGAAGACGTTGGGGGAAT
>BQNB010002927.1:87735-119594 GCA_026074375.1 Tanacetum coccineum
CATGCCCTCATAGACGAAGATTTATACATCTGCCCAATAGACGGCGATTTATACATGTACAATAGACGGCGATTTATACATGTCCAATAGGCGGTGATTTATACATGTCCAATAGGCGGCAATTTATACATGTCCAGTAGACGGCGATTTATACATGGTCCGTTAGACGGCGATTTATACATGGTCCGTTAAACGGCGATTTATACATGAAACATAGACGGCGATTTATACCTATCACCACAGACGGCGATTTATACTTGTGTAGGGCGGCGATTTATACATGAGTTATGAAAAGTGATTCTTTTCTAAATGTTTTTAACTTGATGATGCATCTTAGGTTTATTCTTACTTGTATCTCATGTGAATTGCTAAATTATCTGGATTTGACCTAGAGTTAGTCTGTTGACCTTTAAGTTGACTTTCTGAGTGGTGTCGTTCGTCCTATACTTTGATTGGATGCCTGATAATATTTTGTTAAGTCTGCCTTGTCAATGAATGTGAATTGCCTTGCATATTAACTGTATTAAATATTCTTAGCAGAAACATGAATCCAGTTTCCACTTAACAAATTGCTCACGACAATGCTTTGGTCACTCCCGAGAAAAGACTAAAGATTGAAAGGTGAAATGCAAGAATTGAGTTTAGCAACCCACTGAAAGAGGAAACATATCAAGTCACATTGGATGCTCTCAAGTTATCTCTTTGCTATCCTGCTTTCCAGATCACTGCTGAAGTCCCTGAAATCTACATGCATCAGTTCTGGAACACCATCAAGAAGATTGGAAAAACATATGCTTATGAATTCAAGCTGGGTAAGAAAAAGTGCCGAGTTGACACTGAAGTATTCCGTGAGATTCTTCAGATCTGTTCCCGTCTCCCTAACCAAGATTTTGTGGAACTTCCTTCAGAAGATGTTTTACTTTCATTTATCAAGGAACTTGGTTATTCTGGCAACTGTGAAATGCTTTCTACCATTCGTACTGATCTAATGGACCAGCCTTGGAGGACATTTGCTGCTGTCATTAACAGTTGCATCTCTGGGAAATAAACATGACTTGATAGGCTCAGGGAATCACGAGCTCAAGTCTTATGGGCTATGTACAATCAGCAGAATGTTGATTATGTTGCTCTTCTCTGGGAAGACTTTATGTATCAAGATGACAACAGAGAAATTAGTTCAGCAAGAAAAGAGAACATGGCCTACCCAAGATTCACCAAAGTCATTATTGATCATTTCATCTCCAAAAGACAATTCCATCTCTATGAGGAACAAAATAAATCTTCACACTACTCATGATGATGGTTTGTTAGGTGCCTTAAAGTTTGTTTCAAAAACAGAAGATTATCAGAAGTATGGAGCATTGATTCCTGATGGAATGATAAATGACGACGTCAAGCTATCTACAGCTTACAAGACATATCTTAAGTATGCTACTGGGAAAGTTCCTCCTAAGAAGGCAAGGAAGTTCAAGAAGCCTGCTTCTCCTAAACTCAAGATTGTCCCAGCTTCTCCCAAAGAACCTACTCAGAAGGGTAAGCGACTTAAGAGACCTGTCAAAAAGGCTACTACTGTCCCATCAACCGGTGTTGTCATCAAAGATACTCCTGCTAAGTCGGTATCAAAGAAGATTGCACCAGCTAAAACTGATAGAGGCAAGGGAATTGAGTTACTTTGTGATGTTGCACTACTTGAAGATGCTCAGCTGAAGAAAACTCTAAGAAAAAGCAAGTGAGAAACTCACAAGCTTCAGGCTAGTGGCTGAAGTGAGGAAGATGATTTTGAATCAGAGGTTCCTGATGAGCAAATCGGAAAGACTAAAGACATAAGTGAAGGAACTGGTGTGATACTAGGGGTTCTCGATGTGTCTAAAGAAGACTCTTCTGACAGTGATGATGATTCTTGGGGTAACAGTAAACAAAGGGTGTCCGCCTTGGAAACTAAAATGTCTGAGTTCAACCAAACAAGTCAATTTGCTAAAGTTGTCTCCTCAATTTCGGGAATTGTTGATATGTACTTTGCTCCCAAGGATGACGATGAGAATCCTTCTTTCACTCTGAAAGACTATGAAGAAGAAGGACAAGATGAGGAGTACGTATTTTCTCCAGAGAAGGACAAATATGACGATGAAGAAAAGATGTATGAAGAAGAAGACGATGATGTCACAAAGGAGTTGTATGGAGATTTAAACATCACCCAGGGACTCAAAGACACCGACATGACTAATGCTGAACAAGGTAGAGAAGATCTACAAAATGCTTCTCACGAGTTTGGGCTTGCGTATACAAGACAGAAGAGAGATGAAGGTCACATGTAATGAGCTTCAATGACTATCCAATTGATAAAGACTGAAAGGATACCATGCCACAGTTCTACTCTAATTCACTTCCATTCCCATCCGATCTTCTACAAAAGAAGACCACTCACCAAAGTTAACTACTAAACCCACATAAAACAACAAAACAGGGGGGTGGGGGGGGGGGGGGGGGGGGGGGGGGGGGGGGGGACGTATTACAACACACCAAACGAAGTGACCAAAGATTCGAAAGAAAGAATTATCTGGGCGTAATTCGGTGGCCATAACGCCAAAATCAAGTTAAGCGAGTTTATTGGTTTGTGTTTCATGAATCGAGTCCGATTCTAACCCAAAAGGCTAATGATGACAAACAAAACTCATGGAGCATTATAGGTATTTGGTTGAAAAAGAGACATTTGGGCCGTATGCGTTTCTACATAATAAATTAATAGGAACACCTTTAACATGATCTTATGAAGGCAGAACTTGGATTCATGTTCATGAAGAACCATGATGGATATTAAACCTACTCCTCAGAAAAGACAGCAAGCATGATGCAATAAGTGATTTTATCTTCAAAGTGAACAGCAAGACATAAGTATACGGGTGTAAAGTGAAATACAATATCAACACATGAAGTAGTCAGAAAATTTGATAAATCCACTTATGCAGGAATTGCAAGGAGCGACCCCATTGGGTAGAAAGCCGTGAGTTAGGAAGAGAATTAGTGTTTTTTATTGCCTGGACCAAAGACTGTTCATATTATTCCTGCAGGTATTGTGCAACCCAAGGTAGGTTTGCGATGTCACAATCCCTCAAAATATCAATAAACGAAATGGTTAAATCAGTGTGGTATAGACTTCCATAAATATAAGGAGAAATGTTAAAAATATATATCACTAACTCATAAATCCATATGGCGGTCCGGGAAGGATAAAAGTAATAATAACCAGATTTATAAGAGTAGAGAGAAAGGAGACTATCTCATCTGTGTTGGGGTTTTCCCTAGAGAGAAATAGGAGAAAACATACACACTTATGAAATACAAATAGTTTTCCTCACCCCTTTCAATGGAAGTACGGAGTGGAATCATAAGTAAAGTCATACCCTAATCTATATGCATACGCGTCGCTTATTCTAAACACGAGTCCTTGCATAATGGCTTGTACTTAGTACAACAATGCGTCATTTCTAGATAAGTTCCTTTTTAATATCTTTTAAAGGCTAACATATCCTCCCCCAATATTTGACATACGGGAGTTACAATAAATGTTCCGAGCAATACAAATTTACAACAAAATAAAGTCTTCCAAAGTTCTTCTAATGGCTAGCAGAATGTACTTCATTGTACTTCTGAGCTTACATACACTTGTTACTCCAGTTTGTGATCTTTAGTGTCTTTTACCTTAGTTCATGAACCATTAAAATTATATCGATGAGTCTTAGAATTAACTTCCCCCAACCCACATCGCAACATGGTATTGAAAAAAGCTTTCTTACTTTCTGTAATAACTCCTTTTTGGACGAAGTGTCTGAATCTGCGTCCCCCAAACCAATCACCCTAACCATTACAGTATTCTGAAACATTGATTGTACCTAATGAACTAATCTTTCTTTCTTTGCCATGGAACAAGCACAACGTGAAATTTTATATAAGTAAAGCAACCACACCAAATATAATACTCGCTTCCTATAACTGTTATCATGTCATTTCTTGTCTGGCTTAAATTATCCGTTCGAGGGAACATGCAAGAAATCAACAATAATTCTTCTCACGTATGCAGAATACTTAACACAAACCATACTAAGTGAAGTAGAAACCCATCATAAATCCACAACTTTATACCAAATGTACACTACTTCCCCCTAGAAGTTGAACTAATAACTCCAAAGTACACGTTTTCCCCCATGATGGTTGCGAAGTCTCAGAAGCATCATTGTCGTGTATGCTCATATAATCGAGAAGTTCTTGTCTTAAGCATAAATCTTGAAAACTTATGAACGTCGTTGAAGAACTTGGAAAATTTTGCTTAGACTGTGAAGTACCATTGTCGTTCACAAGATAAAATCACCGTACGAGAGGTATTGCTTGAATCGAGCATCCTTAACCCTTTAAAACATCTCTGGCTAACAATTACCAACCTCGATGCCTGTCGCTATCAATTGTTGACCACATGGTCAAAGTAAACCCATATTCCAAACTTGATAACTAAAGTAACAATGCACCCAAAATTTGGTAATTAAAGCTTGCACCTAATAATTGATTAAAGAACGCACAGAACCAAACCTATAAGTACCCTCTAACCATCAACATCAAAAAGTAAAGAAGGACAACATCCTTCTTAAGGAACATCCCACATCGTCTGCAATCTGATCGCATGAGACATTGATCACCAAAAACGGGTACCTCCTTCAAGTGAAATGCTATACACTGTGAGATACTACAATGTAATCTTTCTACATCAAAGTAATAAACTAGATAATCAAAGTCCCTCTAATCATATTCCCATCTATAACCACCAAACATCCATCAATCGATAAGAGGTTTAAAAGAAAAGGGTAGAAAAGTAGAAGAATGTATCTCAGATGCGAAATAATAGATCACTTTCCGTGAAACCCCACTTCAAATCAAAAGATAATATATACCAATCAATTTCCATTTGATCCCTTTTCATTTTAATCTGAAATTCCCATAGGCGTATTTGGCATTTGAGTGAATCTTATCAAATAATCGTTGTTTTACCATTAATGTTATTGTTAGCTATTGGTTGTTGTATTGTACTGATTGGCCCTGTTCAGTTGAAGCCCAAATTAGTCTCATGCCCACCTGATCCTTAGATTGACCTAGTTCAACAGCGCTTTGATAAAAAAATTCAAACAACGTGAAATCTTTATGTCAAAAATCTGCCTGATTACTTATAGCGCGCAAATCGCGTAAAATCTTTGTCTTAAATCGTGCCTTGATTACTTAGCTAAATGCCTAATAGTCTTGTCAAAAATCGCCTGATATATAAATAGAACAAATCATGAATGGTTCAAACCTCAAAGCGAGTAAAAACCTTACTCAAACATCGACTGAAATTAGCACAACAAATTGATGTGCATTTTTTCCCTGTCAAAAACTCCGCGTGTCTATTATCAAACCGCATGATCTTTTCAAATCGCATGAAATTGCCTCTGCTCAAATCGCCCTAATATAAAGAAAAAATCCGTTGAAATCCCAAGTTATTAAATCACACTGAATCCATACTCAAACTCTATTGAGTACTTTCTTGCATGTTACAAAATGTCGTCCTTTCAATCTCCCCATCCTTAAACCATCGAAAAAGCATATAAAAGAAGCAGTATATACTCAAAAGCTCATTCTTTTCCCACAAAAGTCCATGAATTAAAACCATAATATCCAACTTAGTCTTCACGGGAGAGAAACTAAGCTTTTAAGTAATAATAGCCATAAAGCCTACAAAAATAAGCCCACAAAACTTTATAAGCTTAAAAATAAGCTTGTATATGCTGTTTCAATACACTTATAGACAAAGTTCTTCCTTAGAAACATTTTTAGAGATGAATAGTTTCAAGCTTTTGTAAGACAATACCAATATTCCAAAAACTAACACCGTGGTCTCTGTAGCTTAAAATTAAGCTACGATTAAGCATCCAAACTCACGAACACCATGTAATTTAGCAACTCACAAACACAGAAACACCCCTGGTTCCAACTCTGAGACCAATTCTTAATTCATATAGTATTCCATCTCACTAACTCCAAGAACTATCTAAATGGTCCGGGAGGATTAAAGTGATGAATATGCACAATTTATTAGATGTATAATGAGAGAAAGGGAAAGAGGTTGTGTTATTATTTGTTATAAACGAGATGAGGAGAAACACACACACACTTATGGGAGATTACAAATGGTTTTTCATCCACCCCTCATTGAAAGTAAGGAGGGGAATATAACAAGTCATAACACCTACTTATAGCATACTGTCGCTTCTAGTCCTTATTGCGCGTATGGAGCTCTACCTTATAAACGAAATAATAATTTCGCTAAGTCTTTATATTTTAAGGCTAACCAGAAGAACAGACCTCTATAAATGATATTGTTTAAAAATACGTCTCGTATGATACATAAAATTTACAATAATTGTTCTAGACAAGGATCCCCAAAAGTAGTGCGCAATCAAGACGAAGTAATATATTTTGATAAAATACAACCAGAATGATTTAGATGCAAGTAAAATCCATGAGATGAACCATGATGATGATACGAACTCCAAAGACTTCATAAATGCTCTTACGGGATTAAGCACCTTGAGCAATTAAATGCTTGTGAAAAGTGCCAACAATAAAGTTGGGAGTTGGTTCATAGGTTTAGTGTAATTAGAAAATGTTGACTGCCAAGATTTTAAAGTAATTTATTGCATGAGTAAGATCAATACAACATAAAAGTATATACGAATGCACTCAGCTCATGATACTGATAGCTAGACAAAGCATGCAAATTATTGCAAGTAAAGTGCCCAGTAGAGTTTGGACAACCCTCGACTACCTATTACTTCCCACATGAGTAATACTCCGTCAGATAGAGATAACTCGGATTATGCCCCCCCCGAATCGAGGTAAGGATCAACCAAACCCTGACGGGAATTGTCCAATCACAATAGACTCTATTATAACGACTACACCGCTTAATATAAGTATAGATTAACCTTCATGATGGGGCAATAATTAGGTTAACGGTACTGTAACGCTAAATCCGTTAATACCATGTAAAAAAATTAAGGTAAAGTACTTGCGTCGCAAAACTACAACAAAGTAATGCATCTCTAACAACCCCTGAAAATTTTAAAAGTATTTACGTTAAAAAAAGTAAAAGCATATGCTATAGAAAACTCCACACTTCGAAGCAAAACCGTCACAACAGTGAAAGTTTCGATCAAGTATAAATGGTGCAATTCCTAAGACTCAGCTAATCTAAAATTGATGTGTGGCATGATAGTAAAAACAATTTGATGAAAATGAAGATACGCATATGCAAATGTTACTTTGTGCTATTATCACTTTGACATGTTTGCGTCTGACTTTTAAAGTCAAACTAAGTTCTTCGTAACAAGACAAGCATTTCAATAACAGCTTACTAACAACGTCTATAACGAACAAACTCAACTTTGAATAGATCCGTACTCGTTACTAATCTATCGATAAAATCCAAAATTCAGTCATCATATACTATTTAGCATTTTATAATAATGGTCTAATTTTATAGGTCTAGTTACTATTTTTCATTTCTACTAACGAGTTCGTTAAAGTCTATTAAAAAAATATTTTTAAAGTAGTACGAATAATATTCCTTCTTTTTAAAATACAAGTTTCCAACACTTTTAAAATATACGTTTTGACACTATAAAAACGGAGTTTAGACAAAATTATTAGTATTTCGGTCGATTTTATAACAAAATTGGTCGTTTAACCTACTAAAGTATCCGTTTAACACATATTAATCGGCCATGAAAACGTAACCAAAAGTACTACCTATGTTTCCCTTCCACCGATTTTAATCATATTCTTATAGTCCATAATCCACCAACGACACAAATCCAGAATCCACAAACCCACTTGCAAATAAACCTCATCCTAACACTATATAAATCCACAACACTTCGACAAGTCTCAACGTTTAAGCTTATTACAACCAAATATACATGAATAAAGCAGAAATATAACTTTCGACAACATCATGTATTTAAAAAAAATGATAAACGAGCTCAAAAAGTTGAAATCTTTTTTATTTACACAAGACTTTTATATATAAACATTTGTTAAGTGTAGTTTTTATAAAATAACATGTATGGCGATAAACGTATATGAAGATGAAATGAAAAGTACAAAAATATGAGAAAAATGTTTACTTACAAAAATGAAGGAAATAGATGAAGATTAACCCAAAAATATAACTATGTATAATTCGAACTCGATCCAAAAGCAACCCGAACTAACCAAATCAAACACCACTAGTATGTATAATAAAACAATCCCGTAAGCTATGAACATATAAAAGAAGGAAAAAATACGAACACCCCTTTTTTGGTCCTTGAACCATTCCGAGGGAGACGACCAGAAAGAGAAAGAGAAGAGAGAGTTTTTTGAATTTTGAATTGTGAGTGTCGTGTATGAATAAGCTAGATTACTTTGATATAGATATGGCGGATAATTTATGAAATAAAGACCAAAGTTTTTTGCTAGAAACACAAGGAAGGGTACTAAGGGTAAGACTTGCAAAGAGTAAATGTGCTAGTTGGTGAGCTTGACAACAAAAATAAGGGGACTAAATAAGCTAGCCAAAAGACAGGCACATGTTTTGTTGGTGTACTAGTGTATATGTGGAGTGGACGTGGGATTCGAGGATGGATGGGTTTAAATTTTTTATCATAGTGCAAAATCTCTGTATAGTTTTAAAAAACAATGATAAGTGGTAGCATGTGCATAGAAAATAAAGTGTATCAATTTTTGTTGAAAATTAAAGGACAGACCAAGGCTAGAAAACTCAAAGACCCAAGAGTGACCACATGTATCTTTGTAAAGACAACAAAAACAAAACCATGTGGTGGTGGTTGTGTGAGGTGGTGCTCGGTCGAACAAAGGGGGAGGGAGGGGACCAAAAATGGTTTTAAAAATTTAGATTTTAACTATGTATAATATCTAGATATTTTTGTTTGGGAGGGAAAATATATATACATGCATGCAAATGAAAAATGCATAAGTAAATAATTTCCCTAACTCGTAAAATATAAGCATGCGACATATAGAAATATGCCTGTAAAGTCATAACACGCTAGTCATGAGTAGACTACACTTAGTCTAAAGCCGAAACATATACAAAGATGTTTTTGCTAAAACACGAGGTAATCTCCTGGTTGTACGTTAAATTAATCACGTAAATGTAAAAAGTGAAAAATGGTAAGTTAATAGCCAAATTTTAACTTGGAAAAGTGCCGGTTGTCACATCTTTGTTCGTTTAAGAGAGTTTCCGTCCTCGAAACTCCATTTGATGGTATCCGGTGTGAGGTGACGAAAAACAGTATGGATATTTGCTTCAAACTGGTCTTCCCGCGTTCCCAGGTGAACTCAGGACATCTCCTGGAGTTCCATCGTACCTTGACGATAGGAATGCGTGTTGGGAATTAAGGGCTTCTACAACTTTGTACTGCTGTGTTATCCCACTATTAATCCAAACACAACTATAAGCAAACCCAAATAAGCTCTAATAAGCCGAATAAGAAAGAAGAAAAGAGAGGAAAATGGAAGATTTATTAGAGAGAGAAAGTAAAGTGGTTGATCCTTTACACATGTGAAAAACACACACACAAATGACCAACACCCTCTCCTCTCCATGTGTGGACAGGGTTTCTTTTATACCCTTGGCCTATTACTTGGCAATTGGGCTTTCTTAATGGGTCAGACTTGGCTTAACTTGGGCTTTGAACCTGAAACATAAACAATATTAGATTACAATCCAAGCCCATTAATACCCGACTAGCCTATTACATTACAAAACCTAATTGACTTATACGACCGATAACATTCTTGTTTGACTTATATAAAATTAAGGCTAATAATCTCCCCCAATGTTGAGGTCTCTTTCTTCAAACTCCTCCGTTGTTGAGGTCTTCTTTATGTGAAGGACTTGATCTTCTATGTTGACATTCTTGTACGACCGATAACATTCTTGTAGGAGGTTGCCTTGTTTTAACTTTATCTTCCTCAATGTTGTAGATATGACGTTTGAGCTTTGCCTTCTTTGGTCTTGTCTTTTTTGTAATAGCTTTTGTTCATTCATAGCCCTCAGGAACTTGAATCTTGAGGCCTTTATCTTTTGACTGAGTTCTTGAGATCCTTATCTTGCATCATCTCCTTGACTTGAATCATCTTGATTTGACGTTCTTGATCATCTTGTGCTCTTGACCGACATACTCATACTTATCGCATTCTTGTTTAACTTATATGAACATAAGGCTAACAATCTCCTCAAAATATGGTTCTTGATTTGACTTTGAAGATCTTTGAGGAAGTTTAGAATCAACACTCTTGATGCTAAATGATTGACTTTTTGGAGCTCAAGTATGAGTATGTGGTAATGAATCCGACTTCGTTGGTACATGGTTGCAACTCCAACGTTTGAATCTGCATTTAAAAGGTTAGTGATAAACAACAGATATGGACGAAAGTGTCTTTGTTACTTCGTCGAATACGGTTGCAATAACCACGGTTCCCCGTTAATCAGTACAAATAATGTACATGTGATCAGGTAGATTCAAAGAATCTCCTTGACAGGGTTTCCAGCTTAAAGCGTAGGTTCTTCTAACACGGATGTATTAGATTCACCATGCTTGCTAGTTCTCATTACCGGAACGTCTCAAAGCAGATAACACAGTAAGA
Source organism: Tanacetum coccineum (assembly GCA_026074375.1). NCBI lineage: Eukaryota > Viridiplantae > Streptophyta > Magnoliopsida > Asterales > Asteraceae > Tanacetum > Tanacetum coccineum. Next base: position 98,470 of record BQNB010002927.1, read on the forward strand.
GTGAATCAGATAGTTACTTTCTTTCTGATTAAGTCGTCAATTCATTTACTGGACCAAAATTGATATCCAGTTATCACAAGCTCGATTCATATAGAATCTTTCAAGTCACCTACCAAGAGCTTGTTTGATGTTGAGACGTTCCCATGCAAACAGCATCTTACTCGATCTCTCTCTTATCTCTATTTCCAAAGCCCTGCGACCCGTATCAAACAATACCTTAAGTATCACTTACGGGATGTTCTGGCATAATCTCAAAGGATAATGCGTAGGACGCCTTTGTTAACAACTTGTGAACTTTTAAGGTGTTTCAACAAGTGTATTTACACATATGTCCTAATGAGACATTGTACATAGTTTTGAGACTCTTCTCGTGGGGGCGCTCGAAGACTATAGTAAAGGACTCTGATATCTAGCGGACTACCACAAAATATGACACCACACATTATTGTTTAGTAAATCAGGAGGCTGGAGCAAACACCACATATTTAATATCAACAATCCTCGAGTGAGATGTCATAGATAACGTTGTGTATCCTCCCCCAGTGACAAAAAGAGACAAGATATTTTTTTGATATGCGAACTCGAAAACACTGGGTCGGGAATGCGATGTGCCAATGCATCACGGAGTTCCCATGAACGGTCTCTGTTTCGTTCTTCAAATACGTCCAAATCATCATGTGATTATCTTTGATAGATTATGTATTGAACTGATCGTGCTTTCTTTCTGCCTAAAGGTTGTTGTGCGAGGGCTGCATTGTTTGTCATTCACCCTTTATCCATACAATTTCATATTTTGCATTCTTCAACTCCATCAATCTGCTTACCAAAGGACGTTCTTACTAACACCTGCCCCACTGAGCTATGTGATTGTATCAAGTGTTAGCTCAAGTTCTTAGTCAGCATTCTATCTCCTTATACTCATTCTCTTCAATCATACCCCTAAGGACTTTGGGCTATTCTCTAACTATGATTGTCCTTGGGTAGATCCCTCACCCTCCCGTTTTCGGGTGCATCGTACGGACTTAATTCCTAACCTAACCACCTTATGACTTCAAATCGTCATGAAAATTTAATAGGTTGTTGGAGTGTAGAAATCGAACCAAAAAAAACCATTTTCTGACATTGTGTATTTTTCACAATACCCCCTACACATGTGGCTACCAGAATTCGAGAATTGAGTATTAGCCACATGAGGACAGCGTTGCACTTCCAAGTCTTAAATATCACATCCTTTATATCATATTCCCTAATAAACATTTCTCACACCCTTATTTTAAATAATAAAACACTTAGTATTTTGAAATACATAAACCAAATTGCGATTAAATTTATGACACATGAAAAATTCCATGAGGGAAAAAATATATATCCACGATATTGGCCATGAATTCAGGTTTCTGATAGCTTCCCCTTCAACCGTAGATGTGGGATACCAATTCTTTGATTATAAACTTGACAAATTGGAATGAAAAATTGATATCCATTAGAACCATAAAAAGAGTGTTGAAGAGGCGTGAGATGGCCTTATTGAACAATGAGGACTAATACTAATTGACATTATAAGTTTCCCACACATATTAAATTCACAAAATGCGGTTTTGTGTAAATCCTAAATTGACATCTATGATGCAGCATTGTACCCCACCCCACATTATAAAGGCATGTTAAAAGCTCCCCCCCCTACAGAAATTGATTATCCCACAATAAAAGACATTCTACCTACTACACTTCTTTGAAAATTTTCGCGAGAAGAGACAGTTGTTTTTACACATACAATTTTAAACAAATACCACCTATTATTTTTAAATGGATAAAAATGCCACACATTATATTGTAGATCAATCTTTGGACAATAGAAAGTTCTTTTGAAAATAGATGTATTCAGTCAAAACAAAACGATTTTAAAAAACATGATAGAAGACGCTTCTCTATCTACTTTTTGTTTAGAGTAAGCGTACTGAACGTAACACTGCCCTATTGTTATTCTCGGGTCCGAGTTATGCACTGAAAAGGTAACCTAAGGCATGAGAGAAAAAAAAATTAGGAAATTACAATGTTTTTGAAAGCATTTTGAAACTCTTGCTCGAACTCATTCATTTACACTGCCCGTACGTCGATTTTTATCAACCATTTCTAGGGACGTCAATCGTTTTATCGCTTTCCAAGAGACTATGACGAGAAAGGATTTTTTTGATATATATTTGAAATTTTTCCTGATTTTGTATTTTGTTTTTATAGATTTTTATATTTTAAATTTTCTTTTTGTTGGTCTTTTATATTTTTTGTTATTTTTCGTTTTTTTGTTTCAAAAATAATTTTTAAAAATCAAAACACAGAGAGAAATCAAAAATATTTAACAAATTGAAGTTTCCATTAGCAGTAACAGTTGTAGCTTAGAGTTACCAGTGGATGAAGGTTGATCAGTAGTTGTTGACCGTTTGTTTGATGCCATCCCTAGCTAGTGAACCATAGGAAGACTTTAAAAACAACATTAGATTTTCTCACATTCGAACTATTCGTCAAACAAGGACCGAAAAGCAAATTCCACTCATTTGACGCTGTTACTAACTCTGCGATGCTCTCAACTGCTATGATAGAACTGTCTGTTGACATTGTGGTGCGAGGCTTGAACCATTTTTGTTTCAAACGCGCATTTTTTCGGATATCATCATTTTGTATGAATCCACTGGGAGATACTGGTTACAGAGTATTTAGCTTTTTTCAGCAACCACACCCGCTGAGATTTATTTCCTCTTAACATTAGATCAATGCATCCTGCAGATTAAAGATCAATTCTTTGTTGCGTTTGACCATTGAGTGATGTACCTGCACTTAAATCCAGAGTTTGTTTGCATACATGAATATTAAGGATATCAACATTGGAACCATATGTGATGCCTGTCAATTCTTGTTGCGTATTGGACATTGAGTATGTAACCGGCACGTAAATCCATATTTGTTTGCATACCTAAGAATATTTAGGGATATATCTACATTGGAAACCAAGTGTGATTCAATATCACACCCTTTGGCCCGTGCAAGAGTCGAATGTCTTTCCTGTAGGAATCCATCTAAGACCAACAAACTTGAAAATTCTACACCTGGGTTTCCACCTAAGATTAGATCTAGAGAGTTTTTTATACAACACATCTCTATCTAGTCAATTTGGAGAAAACCTATGTCCTTTAAGATTTTCTCTGCTACCCAAGTTTAGTAGTATGCCCCTTTTGATCACAGGGTTGTTCTACGACTAACTGTTTCAGTCTTTATGTATTGACAGAAATCCTGTGCAGTGAATTCCACATTTCTTTAGGAGTTTTGTTAAGCAAACGCATCATGAATAAGCATTTAAAGAGCACATTTTATGGACATGTAAGAACAAACAAAGTTTTTGGAATCTGAGGAAAGAACTAGAATCTTAGAGTGATGGTGCTTTGGGCACCTGCCGTTACGTGAACGCGACTTACTCTTAGATACAGGCAAACAGCCTAGATGTTTGATATTGTTGCTTATCATTATCCTAGGTTATTTGGTTGCTAGCAATCAATAGTGCTTTGAAAACTAGCCAGAAGTAGTCACACTAGTCTTGTTGAGTACCTATCTCTTTCCTTTTGTATCTTTTTCTTAGCTACATCAAGCTCGAAGATTTGGGAGAACCAAGTCATTTGAACTTGCTCTTGGCATGTTCTTAGAACTCATATACTAGAATGACTAGAATGCAATCATGTTATTAGTTTTTGCAAAGGCATATTCTAGTTTACTTAGGCAAATAAAGGTTGAGTGGTCTGGCACACATGCTTATTCACATCAACTTGGGAGGCAAACCGTTGTTTCTTTGACATTTGAGCCCTTTCAGATTTAATAAAACGCATTCGCGAATTGTCTAACAACGGATGTGGGTTTCGTAGTGATAGAGGTAAAACCGGTTTCCCCTCCCCAAGACCTGATGATTTTATCAAACTTAGTAATCTACACTATTTCCTTTTAACTGTCCTTAATGTCATTTATTTAAAGCACAATTGCAAAAACTTTTTCCATGATCTGAGAGCTTTTAATTCAGCATTATTAGGCAAGCAAAGAAGTTGTCTGTTCTGTATCCTTAGATCTCAGAATTTAATAGAATCATACAATTCTTTATAATGCTGTTGTTCAAAGTCTCTATTTCATTTATTTACTTTACATCCCCACACTTATGTTTCTATTCGGTGTTTATTGTAGTTTCAGAGTAAATCAATTGTACCTTTTTAATCTTTGGCTTTAATTACTTGTTTCATTCAAAATTTGACCAATGTTTGCCCGATTTAAAGCTATGACATTTTGATGTTTTAAGTTTCGAGAGCAAGGAATGTGCTTCCATTCTTGAAAAATCTTCTTTGAGAAATTGGCCAATAGTCTTTTTTTGAGATAAAATATTTCAGACACGAGTGATTGTTTTGAGTATATCAGGTTGTCATGCTTATCAGTGATGAAATCGAAGCATAAGGAACTTTTTCACTGACATAGTTTTCATGATACTGGTCAAACCTACTCTTCATTAATTGATTTCAGGTTGCTCCAGTACATTCTGTTGTCCTAATAGCAAAGATATTCGAGCATTCAGCAGCAATTTGATACTTTCCGACCAATGGTCTTCGTCATCAAATGGGTCCTGAATATCTGCATCATCAAACATCTGTATCAATCTGCCTAACCTGCTGCTGTCGATCTTGGACTTCTGATTCTGTTTTCGCATTGCTTTCCCATGACAACTAAACCATTAGCCACCTGACTTTACAACCCGTAGGAATCTTACACTCTTGCGTCTGCAATCTAGTCTCTTTTCATTCACCCTACTTTCATACTGTCTTCGATGACGGGTTCTTTTAGCAACGGACTTCTTAACATTACCCAGGTGTGTAGAGAGTAGTGTAACTCTGAAGTGTAACTGAAGGCCTAACCTCGAATTCTAGTGTATATCAACAAGTAACGTGTCTGTTTTATTTGACTCGTCATAATCCAATAATGTAAACTTTTAGGACATCGATGAACTCTGCTTGGAACTGGTTATTTTACCCACCAATCTCAAAAGGCTGACATGGATCCATCTTCGGAAATTCAAATCTATCAAATTGCTATTTATAGTTGATCTAGGTTGTCGAGGAGCAATTTATGTTCTTGTGAAAGGATAATCAACATCGTTGACCCAAAGTGACAAGAATGCCCGTTTGAATCCATGTTTATCTAATGCAAGTGATTTTTTAAGAGGTCATCATAAAGAAAGCACTTGAAGGTGTCTGAAGGAAGAGATCAAACATATGCCATGCATCTTTCTTTTGTTCTTTTGAGCATTCATTGTATTTGATTGCATGCACGTCTTTTGTTTTTAGAATTCAAGCTGCATATCCTATTATTGTCTTTGCTAGGATGCAGTCTCTGCATTGAATTGAGTCGTCCTCAGCAACAGTGTTTTATGTTATGACAACTAAATCCACTCTTCAATGGAATCAACATTCAATGCTAGATTAGGATATTGAATGATCTTCCTTAGTGTTTGCTCACTTCGCATGTGTTTTCTAAATTGTGGCGTTCGTTGTTGATGACGCGATTATCTCAAGGTAATGTAGTTCTCCAAATGGACTCCACCAGTCTTATGTTACAGATCATTGCATCGAATGGATTGAGCATCAAATCTTGAAAATTAGTTTGCATACATCGCTCTATGAATTCTAAATTGAAAATACATTTATCCAAAAAAACGTATGTTTTCTGAGTATTTTGTCTAAAGTAGTCTTGCAAACAGTTCTGAGAAATTATTTCTTTGGTAAGTATGTTGTTCTAAAGTAAAATCCCAAGTCATGATAGAATGTTCTCTTGAGATAGCCATGGTACCAAAATCTTGTAAAATTCTGTGAGAAACTTAAAATTGTACTGGGTAATTGCTCTAAGACTATCATGCATCTACTTCTTGAAAGGTTGTGTCTTCTACTTTCTCTATGAACATTAGTAGAGTTGAATCACAGAAGAAATTGTGCAATAGAGCAAGTAACACTTATGAGACATTAGAGTTTATGCATGCTTGTTAATTGTAGTTTGACATTTGATGATGGTTTGAATGAGCGACTTATGTCGGATCTAAACAGGAAACGTGATGATGTTGGTGGATTGAAGATCACATATAATGATTTATCACGAGATGTTTACAATGTCGTCTTTTTGGATTAAGCCGAGCAAAAGAATGGAATCTTATACGAGATTTTTACAAAATACAAACAGCAAACACCGTGAAACAATAGTTGTTTGTTTGTTAGAAGAACTTGAGCTATTTTTGTTGACAGATAGGAGAAGCCTAAAAACGATAACGGAGAACACACCTTGCAACTTAGCTATAATAAACGGATGGGATTGAAACAAAAACAAAAACAAGGACTAAAAATGTTGCCATTGCAAATCCAAATTAAATGCTTCCAAAATCTCATCATCACACGTTGTTAGAATGAAGTTGTAAGGACCGAATTGGTGCAAACAGGCGGTTGCACGTTAGAAGGCTAACCGGCTGCATATAGTAACAATTAAGGACTAACCGATGAAAAATATAGTTAACCATAATGGTTAACAAACCACCAAAGGATGAGGGATGACAGTAGCCTGGAGCATTGTTCAAGGTCTGAAAATTGTAATTTCCAATAAAAATTAATATATAAAATATAGTGTACCCGTCCTTATTTTTTTCTCTTTAGCTTCTACGATGAGATTATAGAAAAATTCACGCATGATTATTTTTACGTTGTTTGGGGGCTGCGGTTTTCTTTATCATTTATCGTTCGACAAAAACTAAATACACCACGATGATCTACGAGGGACCGCGATCGAGATGGTATAGGTTAAAAGACCCGCGATCAATGGATACTCGAAACTGAAAAACCAAAACAAATCGAAACGAACGGGTATTATAGACCCACTCTAGATCATGGTCATTGTTTCCGCTCAATGACGCTGGAATACAGTTGTTGCTCAGGTTAAATAAAAATTTGGCAAGTTGTTGTTCTCTATATATTTGAAATGTGTTCGCTCCGAATCAACCTGTTTACGCACTGTTTGTCGCCATAACTGGTGTCAACATATTTCGGTTAACAATTGCAATGCATATTTCGCTTGACAAGAGATACAAATTTCGCTCAAGAACTTAATCCTTTAACATTTTTTGCACGCTTATGTAAATTTGGCCAGAATTTTGTTTCCTCAAAATGACATATTTCGTATGATTGTTACCCCTGTATATTTCGCATAAATATGTTTACACATGGTTCGCAACAAAGCCTGTTTTATAATACAACAAATAATCGGCACGTCTTTTAATAAATCTACTCTTGTTTCACACTATTCATTAATTAAGCCCAGATATATACGCAAAAGTAAGCAATATTAAACCACGTTTTGAGCTTCGAAAGAAGAACCACAAATAAGCTACAGTTTATTTATTTTACCACTATTATAAGTCAAAGTTAATATAATAAGTGACGGGAAGAATTTTATACAAAGTTATTTGAAAACCACACAAAACAAAGACATATGACGTGAAGAGTTTTAACCCACTACACAAAATAAGATAAACGAAATCATGTTGAGACTGTTTGTTCTAAATTAAATGCCCAAAATCGTAAAGCCATAATAGATTTTGTCAAACAAAAAAAAATGAATCGTAAACTAAATAAGCCAAATGATATAATCACAAAAAACCTTAACAGAGCAACCCACACATCACTAAAGCCCGCCCCTTGTCCCGAATTGTACCAAAAATGTTATCCCACTAATTAATCCCAACACAACTATTAAAGCAAAACCCCACATTAAGGCTCTACTGAAGACGAATAAAAAGAAAAAAGGAGAGGAAATTGGAATATTTTATTAGAGAAGATATAGCGTGGTGGATTCCTTTACACAAGTGAAAAACATACACATAAAATGACCCAACACCCTCGCAGCCATGTTTGCGGAATGAGGGTTTCTTATGTATACCCTTGGCCTATTACTTGGCACTTGGACTTGGCTTAACTTGCGCTTTGAACCCGAACATAGACAAATATAGATCACAATATCCAATCCCATTAATAATACCCGAGCTAGCCTATTACACATCTACAACGACCTATTTGAGACTTATACGACCGATAACAATCTGTTTGACATATGATAAAAATTAAGGCTAACGATGCTGGTTCTTTACAACTTAGTACTGCCATGAGAAAGCCTTAAGTACTAAGATCAAAGGCTTAGTTCGTGACTGTAGTGCCAGTCACAAATTGTTAATTATAGTTTGTTAAATAAGTTATACTAGCTACACGATAGTGAGATATCCATAAGTTATTTAGGAATAGATATTGTGCATCTGATCACTTGACGCATTTTTGTAAGCCCATTGCTTAGGGGTTCTTTAGTGTATAAACGGGAACCCCACGACATAGTATTAGATTATCAGTTTTCATATTATATTCAATAGTTTGCATAGCACGCATAGATATGTATCATAGCTAATTTAAGTTCTAGAATAGTATTTCAAGTATATTGAAGATCTAGTAAAAGAACTTAGTTTATAACTATTTCATTATCCTATTAGTATTGCAAACTAGATTCACATTTGTTTGTGATATTCCTCAGATCTAGTGTTCTACCTATAGTTGTCTTGGATCCTATCCAATATACACTAAGCTTTAACGGAAGCTACGTAAGATCTTCAAAGGAAGGGATCAACAAAGTGGTATCGAAGATTTTGTTGAGAAAAACTGTCTGAAATAAAAGAACAACAATATCGTACACAAGATCAAATAATCAAAGAGAAAGAGAATCACAGTCAGAGAACTACCTCAAGAATGTCGTGCGACATAAAACTTCCTATACTCAAAACAGGAGACTCAAGACGATGAGGAGCCTTGATAATTGGAACAATTTCGTTACTCCTACAGATTATGCTCTTTGTATAGGTTATTTGTGAATGGTGAAGCCCCTTTCGTTTGCATCCTAGTGCTGAAGGTCCCATCTACCTCCTAAAACTGCAAAACAAAACTGGCAAGAAAGAATAATTGAAAGCAAAAAGCACTCCTGAGTGTGTTATGCGCGCCATTCTTGCCTGAGCACCTATTGAAGTTTCTATGGAAACAAAGAAGATGCAAAAAGACACCAATTCTGAAGCGCGACAATAGTGAGAATTTTTACTGCATCAAGAACTGAAGGACTGGAGACAAGACCCTATTGACTAGGATTTCAAAAAACCATCAGCCAATTTAGAAATTCATAGGAAGTTATCATCTCAGGAGAAATTGCAGAATTTGAAATTGCTGAAAAGTCAATCCATCTAGCTTAGGAACAATATTGCTTTAAATCCTGAAACTGCAATATATCTGATCTAGACACAATGAGAAACACAATCTGATCAGACACCAATTCGAAATTCATCGAGAGACAGTTATCTCTTAGTGAAAGAAGGCTGAACGCTGTTTCAGAAGAAGACAAAGTTATGCACACTATAGCAAGGAGAAGACTTGGGGTTGGGAAGCAGCCTATGAGAATGGCAAGAACCAACTTATAGGAAGAAGAAAGGCAAAGTATGAGGCCCAAAGTACCATGAAGACGCTAGCACTTTCAAATAGCTGAAGAGGATCACCATTAAGCTCAAATTAAAAAGCCATAAAGAAGTATAGCACAAGTTACAGTAGCCACAAGAAAAGAGCAAAAGAATACACCTGCAAGCGGCACAAGTAACAAGAGTACTGTAAGACGCTTATAAATGAAAGAAATCGAAACTTTGCTCAAAGAGAGCTTGAACAAAGATCGAGAACAAGCCCCTGACCGCCAAGCTATCAAAGGACTTACAAGTGTAATTTATATCAGACAATCCTAGAGTGGCGACAGTCACACTCTACAACAATTGACGAAACTTCTTTTATGAAGTCAAGGAATGATGATGAACAGTTCCTAAAGTTGTGAGCGGAAGATTCAAACAATGGAAGTGAAAATACAGTTCCTAACGTTGTAGCTGGAAGTTTCAAGACAAAGAGATATGTTAACAAGAAACTTAAATCAAGAAAGTATTTCCCAGAGACAAAGGAGATAGGGGAAGGCTCAGAGACCAGGTGAAGAATCAAAAGCATAATTGTCTCAAGAACAATTAACAACAGCTAATGATCATAGTGTCACAGAAAGGGAAGGATGAATGTTGAAGCCCTAAACCAAATATCCAATCACTATTGCCTGGAGGAATGTTTTCCCTGAAGACTCAAGAATGTGATTGAAAGATCAGCAGAGTAGGTAATCTAAAGAAGTTATTATATTATATCCTTAAAGATATGCTAAGAATTTTGACAGGGTAATATCTAGTTAGTACTATGAAGTGCTAGGTTCAAGATAAGATTCCACATCAATAGATCTACTGAGATAAAAGAAAATAAACGTTTAAGGTAAGAGTTAAAGAGTTGTTTGAACCAAATAGACGATGATACTCTACTGAAAGGCTTCAAAGGTATATGCATGTATCCTATTGAAATGAAGATATATAGATTATCATGTGATAGTTAAAATCATCACCAAGAGAACATGCTATTTTACATAGTGGGTAAGAAAGGATTACATCGATTCAACAAATAGCACTTATAAGCTTTTGATAGCTGCGTAAGAACAACTGGGCAAGAGGGATGATTAAATCAGTGAGGGCCGTGATAGCTCTTAAGGAAAATGCGTTTATACTAGCAAACATTACCCAAGACAGTAAGTTGTGTTTTGGAGAGCATCCTCTATCAACATCATATGAGTTTAACTTCAGAGAAACTTTGTAATTTTAAAATGACGCCAATGCACAAGTTTACAGGGAGGATATGATTGGGAATTAAGAGAGCTTCTTAAACTATTGTACTACAGGGGAGGGAATTCACCAACTTTAGAAGCTAGTGCTACTATTTGCCATAGAGAAGACTTAGCACCTGTTCAGCTTAATTAGTTTACTCTTGTCCACAGTACCAATATGTTAGTACTCCTTCCAAACTGCCAATTTTATTAGCTACTGTTAATTAGTATGGTTTTTATATATCAGTTAGTATTGCGGCCAGTGGCTAATGCCGATTATATAAGACTCGCTCGACAAGATCCCCATGACCAGCGTTTTGTCAAGCCCATTTAGGTTTTCCTTAGGATTATAAAAGGACCCCTCGCATAGAGCCCGATATCAGTTTTTCATATTAGTATAACATAAGTTTCGCATAGCAATGCATAGTTAGAGTGATTCCAAAGTCTATTTTGTCAATTCACAAAACAAGTATTCCAATATCAAAATGGACAAGTTATAGATAAAGATCTGGTGTTTGTGACTAGTTTCCAGTTGTGTCTTCTTAGTATGGCCACTAGACTTCCGCATAGTTTTTAATATTTCTTCAATCTTAGTGTTTTCTACGACTAAGCTTGTTTTGGATCTAGCCCAATTTAATCTATGATGGGCGATTCAAACCAGCTAAGTAAGATCTGTCAAGAAGGGAGCCACAATGAGCGAATTTACCTTTATAGATGAATTGACACGGTTGGTCCTATGTTATCTCGTCACCGAATCCTCAAAAGAAATAAAGTTGTCATTGATTATAGAAATCATCTTCCAACGGGATGAGGAGGGTTTCATATATCGGATCGAGCACTTCTTCAAATTTACACACATGCGAATGTCGTTATGAACTTTGCTTGAGTATGTTGAGTGAACGGTTCTAGTCGATTAAAGGCTACGGGTCTAACATGTAGCTAACACCTTGACAGTACTATGATCTCTGAGTTATTCACTCTTTCCCCCTGCTTTTTGCCAAAAGTGGACGTATCATTACCTAGTTCAAGGAGCTGAAAAATTACTTAACAGAAACGTGAGCCTCCTAACTTGATGTTTCTAAGGTTTAGTGTCGCGACGTCTACGTTAACCTTTTGACGATCACAGATTACCCAAAATCGTTGGTCGCAACCGCGTTGTTGTTTTTGGTTAGCTTGTTTTAGTGATAAAATCCAGTAGTTTGAGCGTTTCGCATTTTCCATGGGGGTATCCGGAGATAGTCCAGTAAACCTAGATTGGCTTCTGAGGTAATTTCCAACATACCTTTGAACATGACAAGCACGAACCTGACTGACATAGAATGGCGCAAGTCTGGCCTTCATGTTGGGCACTAGTACAACTGCTTATAGAACATGATAATAGCTTATCCAATCCAGATGGACGAATACTAGACTTTATAACGACTCGCTGCTTATTAGATTTCCTTAAATCCTCCTAGACTACGGTAACCAACTCCTTTCATGAAACTTAACGGTTCCATTCTTACAACTCTAACTCCTTTGTCACCATCACCGAAGACGTAAGTTCCTCATCCTTAAACCGTTCTCTTGCCATGAGTGCGTCTACTTCGTGACATCAAACCACTGATTTGTGATGGTCAGGTTTGAATTAATTGCCATCGCACTAAGGCTTCTAACATCATAAAGGCTTAACTTGCTCTTTTCTTCTTTCGTGCTTAGACGCATCTACTACAACAGTTGCTCTTCTACGGGGATACCGCCTGAATTTTACAAACAGACATCACTAAGAACACTAACCATCGACGTTCCAGCAACTCAACTAAGTTTAGCATCAAGAATGAGAGCTGCGGTTGTATAAACATTTCTTATGGTCGAATAAACACAGTACACTTTTTTGGTAACCCCTGGAGTAACAAGATGAGTGTCGCCTTAAAATCTTTAGGGGGACTATCAATACACTCCTAATTCAGGTCATGAGTCGAGAGTTGTATAAAGATTCTGCTCATGGACCTATACAGTTGTGTCGAGAGGCGTAAGACTATAAAAACCTTCTCTTTTTAGTTGTTATCAATGTGCGGAGCCTTTAATCCTTGTGTGGCGAGGCATCACAATAAACTCCCTAAGCATATACGGTTCTTGTTGGTTAGGGCTAAAAATCGGTGCCGCCCCTACAAAGTTATCTACTAGCTTTAGTAGGTTAAAACTCTAGCTACTTTAAAACATTCTCATCCAATCGAATGTCTGATTCTTCTGAGTTTACATTGTTACTCATATGGTAGACAGGTCTAACGAGCAAGTCTCTCGATACACCCTGACACCTAGCACTGTTAAGAGTCTTTGCCTCTCCCTGCCGGATCAACACTGAGCGCACACAGATTTCCCTCCTCCACCTCCTCTCAGTCAATCCGTTCTATCTACCAACTGACTACACACCACTCCAACAAACTCAAACAAAGCCAATACAGATTATCGCATCTAACTCGCGCAAGCTCGACAACTAATCCAACGAAAAATCTCTCTGTGCCAGAAATTACCTACAAATTTGAAGTTCTCCCTTCTTCGGCCGTTCTCTACTCTCACAACAAAGAGTCAGATCCCAGCCTTTAGCCACACTCAACTAACTGTCTGAAATTCAACCAACACAAGACTCAATTTCTGACTAAAGCTGGTCGAGCCTCTATAGCTGGGAGCATTTTTTGATTCCATCACACTCTGCTTCCCAGTCATACAACACAGTGAGTGGATGTGGCCTTCCTTTCCCGGCTGCAATCAAAACCAAGCAGTCAACTCAGAAGAAAGCTGTGACAGCCACAAGAATCAAGAACCATTCCTAAATCAAGTCTACAACGCAACCATGAAGAAACTAACTCACAGGAGCAGGTGTGAAAGCTACACATCTACTAAGATCATGCCCTACGGATTAAGAACAGTACGCTAACAAGACAATCGTCTCTATGAAGGCAAGCGCACACGTCCGTATGTTAGATTCACCCAATAGCAACACTCAGAATGATCACACACTTACTCACATAGACCCACGCTTCGAGATAGAGCCAACGAGTCGAACAGCTAAAACAAGATTCTCATTAATCTAATATGGCGACTAAACTACAAATCAATACCTAGAACAAGACATTCAGAAAATCTTACATGCTTTAGTTCGTAGAGCTACTGACAACTCGGACACACCATACGACATCAAGTCTACCTCATATGGTGATGTTTAACTTTTCACAACTTCAGAAAAAAAGAGTCCGAGATATTATCAACACTATACTGAAAGAACCCCCCGTACTAGGTTCTACACAGACCGGAGGCACAACGATCAGAGAACTACTCTATCCCAAGCAAGCGAATGCTAGGAACCATTCAAAAGAGCTGCCAAAGTGCAACACAGGTATCTCAAAGAAGGAGCAAGCGATGCGGCCGCCACAACAGTGCAACCCAATCATCCAGTCCTAAATACGTCATCAGTCTACGAATCGACACTCTACAGAGGCGTACCAGACCTTAGGATAGCTGCAGGACCAAGACACGCAAAGTTACGGGACATACGATCTGGTCACTCAGGAACGAGACAACAACTGCGAATAAGAAGGCTGTCTCTATGCACAGCATTGAGAGAATCGGGACATTAGACCCAGCTTAAACTCATGATCGTCCACAGCTCCGTAATCGTAAATTCTAAGACATCTAAATTGACTCTCGACGCTCTTAGAAATAGCTCAAGTCACCTATTGCAAAAGCAAGACAACCATGGTGATCATCACCATTGGCATACACTCTAGAACTCGCATCTCAGATCACACACACATACATATACTCAAACACTTTCCCTCCTCTCCCACACCTAAAAATCATCACCCTCTAGAACTCACTTCTCAGATCATTTCTAGCTCCAAGGTAAACTATAAAAAAAAAAAATCTTGTTCCCGCATCATAAACATCTTATATGTTCAAAAGAGATACTTAGGCTATATCATAATAATTCGTGCTCAAATTTTCCCTAGAAATCATTTAGGGTTTGCAAAAAATGACAAGTTGTTCCCAACGTAGTCCCAAACTTAATTGAGAGATTTTGATGGGTTAATGGTATAGACGACTCGGTGGTAATTGTTCCTGATGAATAAGAACATCCTTCTTGTGTTTCTATGATTCTGTGTGTGATATTTTGGGAATATGGGGTAATACTTGATAATGTGCTGGGTTTGTGGTTATTAATAGTGTTTAATCTAACCTCATTATGAATGATATACATGAGAAAATCTAAATATTGAATTTAATTTTTTATCCATTTTGCTTTGAAACTTGCTTCTAAAATGATTACCCGTTCTTGGCTCAACATTTGGCAAATATAGATATAGGTGAGTTGAGAATACATGTTATAGAGCAGCATAGAACTACGTTATAATGATACGAATGCCACAATCATTTTTTGCCATTTGTTAACAACCCCACTTAAAAAAATGCAGGGTTTGCGTAAAAATTAAGAAGACTTATCACAACAAAAAGCACAGGCGTTTAATACTACTGCTATATAGACGGCGATTTATACATGCCCTCATAGACAGAGATTTATACATCTTCCCAATAGACGGCAATTTATACATGTCCAATAAACGGCGATTTATACATGTCCAATAGACGATGATTTATACATGACCAATAGGTGGCGATTTATACATGTCCAATACGCGGTGATATTATAATGTCCCATACGACACAGATTTATACAGGGTCCGATATAGACGGCGATTATAATACATGTCCATCTCGACGGTGATTTAAATAGAACATGAACACGTAGACGTGCGAGATTTCTAAACCTATCACCTACATACGGCAATGTTATACCAATCACATGAATGTCTGAATTGAGAGCCTTACATAGAACTGTAGTGCAATATTCTTAGCAAAAAAAAAAACCCCAAATCCAGTTGCCACTTAACAAATTACTCACGACAATGCTTTGGTCACTCCCGAGAAAAAACTAAAGATTGAAAGGTGTAATGCAAGAATTGAGTTTAGCAAACCACTAAAAGAGCAAACATATCAAGTCACATTGGATGCTCTCAAGTTATCTCTTTGCTATCCTGCTTTTCAGATCACTGCTAAAGTCCTTGAAATCTACATGCATCAGTTCTGGAACACCATCAAGAAGATTGGAAAAACATATGCTTATGACTTCAAGCTGGATAAGAAAAAGTGGTGAGTTGACACTGAAGTATTCCGTGAGATTCTTTAGTCTGTCTCCCCATCCTTCTTAACCAAGATTTTGTGGAACTTCCTTCAGAAGATGATTTACTTTCATTTATCAAGGAACTTGGTTATTCTGGCAACTGTAAAATGCTTTCTACCATTCGTACTGATCAAATGCACCAGCCTTAGAGGACATTTGTTGTTGTCATTAACAGGTGCATCTATGGGAAATCAATGAGACTTGATAGGCTCAGGGAATCACGAGCTCAAGTCTTTTGGGCTATGTACAATCAGCAGAATGTTGATTGTGTTGCTCTTCTCTGGGAAGACTATATGTATCAAGTTGACAACAGAGTAATTAGTTCAGCAAGAAAAGAGCACATGCCCTACCCAAGATTTACCAAAGTCATTATTGATCATACTTCATCTCCAAAGAAATCGTCCCTCTTAATTGAGGAACAGAATAAATCTCACAACTGCTTATCGATGATAGTTTGATTAGGGGACCCTATAAAGTTTAGTTTCCTAAAACAGAAGATTATCAAAAGTATGGAGCATTGATTCCTGATGGAATGATAAATGACGACATCAAGCTATCTACAGCTTACAAGACATATCTTGATTATGCTACTGGGAAAGTTCCTCCTAAGAAGGCTAGGAAGTTCAAGAAGCCTACTTCTCCCAAACTTAAGATTGTCCCAGCTTCTCCCAAAGAACCTACTCAGAAGGGTAAGCGAGTTAAGAGACCTGCCAAAAAGGCCACTACAGGGTCCCATCAACCAGTTGTTGTCGATCAGAGATGACTCCTGCTAATTCGGTATTTAAAGAATATTGCACAAGCTTAAAACTGATAAAGGCAAGGGGACAACATTGATTTTATTTTTTGATGCTGCACTGCTTAAGATGCTCAGTTGAGAGAAAAGCTCTAAGTAACAAAACAAGCGGAGAAACTCACAAGCTTTAGGCTGCGCTCAAATAAGGGAGCTAATTTTGAAATGACAGAGGTTCTTGATGAACAAACACGACAAGACCTAAAGACTATAAGTGAAGGAATGGTGTGATAACCAGGGTCCTTCTGTATCAAGCAAGACTCTTCTGAACAGTGATAGATGAATTCTGGGGTAACAGTGAAGATGAAAATGATGATTTCAATGACGAAGATGATGCCGGTGGTAATGATGATGACAGTGGTAGTAATGATGATGGTGATAATGATGTACAAGATAATGAATAGACTGATTCAGATGATGATAAGAATCCTTCTTTCACTCTGAAAGACTATGAAGAAGAAGAACAAGATGAGGAGTACATATTTCTCCAGAGAAGGACAAATCGTGACGATGAAGAAATGATGTATGAAGAAGAAGACGATGATGTCGCAAAGGAGTTGTATGGAGATCTGAACATCCCCAGTACTCAGAGACAACCCGACATGACTAATGCTAGAAACAAGGTAAAGAAGATCTACAAAATACTTCTCACGAGTTTGGCTTTGTACAAGAAGAAGATGATGGTCACGTAACGCTTATGACTGTCCATGATAAGACTGAAGGTACTATGCAAAGTTCTTCTATCTCATCTGATTTTACAAGAAAGCTACTAAACCTTGATAACCCCGGTCCTGATGTCAATGAGATTACCTCCCTGATGAACACTGTAGCCGTTCCTCTTTCACCTCCTCCCGTCAATCATTCTTCATGTCTTACAACAAATCCTCAACAACAAACACCAGATTCCACAACAACAACAACTAATCTAACTATAAATTTGCCAGAAATTCCTAACTTTGTGTCCCTATTCGGGTTTGAACAAAGGGTGTCCGCCTTGGAAACTAAAATGTCTGAGTTCAACCAAACAAGTTAATTTGCTGAAGTTGTCTCCTCTATTCCGGGCATTGTTGATCAGTACCTTGCTTCTAAGATGAAAGAAGCAGTGGATGTGGCTGTCCGGCTACAATCAAACAAGCTCAAAGAAGAAGCTGAAGCTGAGAATCAAGAATTCCTTAATCAAGTAGACTCAACCATAAAGGCAATAATCAAGGAGCAAGTAAAAGCTCAAGTCTCCAATTTCATGCCACAGATTGAGAAGTACGTAACAGAATCTCTAGGAGTTGATGTGTTGGTTAGATCAACCAATCAACCTTAGACGTCTTACGCAGTAGCAGCTTCAATGTCAGAATTCGAATTAAAAAAGATTCTCATTGACAAAATAGAGACTAATAAATCGATAAACAGATCAGACATTCAAAAGAATCTCTACAATGCTTTAGTTGAAGCATACAACTCGAACAAGGACATCATTACCTCGTATGGTGATGTTGTTACATTGAAAAGAGAACGAGATGATCAAGACAAGGATGAAGACCCCTCCGTTGGATCAGACCGAAGGACAAAAAGAAGAAAGTCAAGCAAGGATGCTGAACCATCAAAAGGCTCAAGGTCAAAGGAATCAAAGTCATCTAGCTCCTCCAAAGGCACCCAATCTCAGCCTAAATCTTTTCATAAATCTACACAAGCAGAGGAACTAGAACTTGAAGCTGCAGATACAGAGATGCAACAGGATCAAGGGAATAAGTCTGGTCATGTAGATGATCAACCCGATAATGAGGCTGCTCCTAAGAATGATTGGTTTTGACATCTGACAAGCCTCTAACTCCTGATCGTGCTTGGAATAAATCAAAATCTATTGACTCTCGACCGCCTCAGAAATGGATCAGCACCATTGCAAAAGCAAGATAACCTCCTCACACATTCGATAAGATTATGGTCACTCCTATTAACTTCTTAGCTTATGTCATGAACCGTCTTAAAATTGACAATCTAACTCAAGTGATTTTAGTAGGGCCTGCTTTCAATCTGCTCAAGGGCTCTTGCAAAAGCTTCGCCGAACTTGAATATCATTTCGAAGAGTGTTACAAAGCTGTCAATGATCGACTTGATTGACATAATCCAGAAGGGCGTGAATATCCATTTGATCTTAGCAAGCCATTACCGTTGATTGAAGATCGAGGATGTCAAGTAGTTCCTGCCGACTATTTCATCAACAACGATCTCGAGTTTCTGAAAGGTGGAAGCTCAAGTAGCAAATACACGACTTTTACAACAAGAACCAAGGCTGCTAAGTTCGACAATATTGAAGGCATAGAAGACATGGTTCCAACATTATAGAGTCCAATGAAAGTAGAATACAACAAACATGCTGTCTGGAGGAACATATCACTAGGGTCCAAAACGACAAAGATTATATGCATACACATGCCACTGGAAATCTCCACATGATGTCTACTCCAACAGAAGAATTATTGCGGTAACCAGTGTTAAAGTTATGAGGTGGTATGATTATGGGTATTTGGAAGAGATTGTAGTTCGAAGAGATGATAATGTGCTATAGAAGTTCAAGGAAGGCGACTTCCCTAGACTTAATCTGTGTGATATTGAAGATATGCTACTTCTCATAGTCCAGAAGAAACTGTCCAATCTTGATGTGGCTGATTGATACGACTTAGGTGTGGCATTGAGAATGTTTACTAGATAAATTATCATTCTTCATCGTGTCCAAGACCTTCAGCTGGGAGTTAAAAGCTATCAGAAGAAACTTAATATCACCAGACCAGAGACAACCAGATCTAACATCTCCAAACTAACCCCATACACTGCATACAAAAACCCTCAAGGAATCATTTATTAAGACAAGTACAAAACAAACAGGGTGATGCGCTCGGATGAACTATACAAATTCTGCGACGGGACACTCTCATCTGTCAGACGTGTGCTTCATGATATTGCTTCTAACTTAAAGATAGATTACCTGCCGAAACGACATTAGAGTAACTTGGAAATGAAAAGGTCCCGTATCATGGTCAAGGCAATTGATAAGCTGCTATTTTAAAGGAGGTTAATGCGTAATTTGGAGAAGTTTGTTGGTGGACGTGACTACGGGAATGATCTAAGGCTGCTTGAACAGATAATATGACGCATGTTCATCATTCAGGTCAAACCTCGTACATATTAATCTTGTGAGTATATAAATGTGTAGTGTAGACTTAAAAATTAAGCATATATAGTGTTTGAGTATGAATTCTTAAGAATTTCTTAGTAAATTAAATTTTTTTCAAATTAATATACTCAAACACCATATAATACCCTCATAATTTAAGGGGGGAGCATTAAAAATGTTCATAATATGGCTTGTTAATAATTGGATATTTTTTCCCCGAAAGCAGTTATATTTGAATCAATTGATATCCAAAATATCAAGAGGTTTAATATT
Organism: Tanacetum coccineum; assembly: GCA_026074375.1. Lineage (NCBI taxonomy): Eukaryota > Viridiplantae > Streptophyta > Magnoliopsida > Asterales > Asteraceae > Tanacetum > Tanacetum coccineum. The sequence continues at coordinate 118,729 of BQNB010002927.1, forward strand.
TTTGATAAGGAGATAAAATGCGATTAAAATATATGGCTAATAATGTGATTGTTAAGATCTCAAGTGTACGCTATCCCATATATGTGCTAAACTCTTTTGATTAATCGATGCACATATGAAGGGGGAACACATGGTTATGTGATTGGCTGAAATGTGGAAGTACCAAAGACCGACCATTTATATTACTGTATTAGAGTTATAAGGTGGTTAAGTTTAGGTATTCATTTCCATGATCCAGCCTGAACTGGAGAGATCTACCCAGGGATATTCCACTAGATAGTGTAGTAGTCCTTAGGTATGAAAAAAGGAGTAAAAGTGAGAATAAAGGAAAAGTGCCGACTGAGATAGAGCTAGTACTGGAACAAACCCAACAAGGTACTAGTTATGAAGTCTCGGTAAGTGCTGAAGGGGTTGAAGAATTAAAAAGAAAAGTTAAGATAATGGGTGAAAAGAAAGAAGCCCTCCTAACACTTAGGCAGAAACCGGGTCAATACATTTGTTGTCAAGAATCACAAAAGATGATTGCTGACATTGAAGACTGACATCATGGACCCAGTGATGCAATGCACAACCCTCCCTAGCCACACAGAATCTCTCAAAAGATTTCTGTTTCATTTTATAACACCTCGTAACTTAGGTCATTATACGACATTATGTAATGCACAATTTATTTTTAGGGTTTTACGCGTTTACTCTTAAACCGTAAACTTTAAGTTAAATCGCGTAAACTGAAAATGATCATACAATGTAAACGGGCATTAAACGATTAAATGTTTATATCAAGCAAGTGTTATATGATTATTATGAGGATAATAAATAACTTTGTTCATCTTATTTTATTGGCTACGTAAAATGCTTACGTTTCA
>BQNB010002928.1:0-119585 GCA_026074375.1 Tanacetum coccineum
GCGTAACATTTCTTCAGATTAGACACATGGAAAGTATGATGAACCCTGCTCAACTCTTGGGGAAGTTCCAGTTTGTAGGCAATTTTCCCAACTTTGGCTAACACCCTGAAAGGTCTGACGTATCTCGGATTCAGCTTGCCCCGCTTACCGAATTGTACAACCCCTTTCCAAGGTGAGACCTTGAGCATAACTATGTCCCCAACTTTGAATTCCATCGGCTTTCGCTTCCGATCAGTGTATCTCTTTTGTCGATCCTGAGCAGCTTGCATTTTCTGCTTGATCAAGACGATCTTTTCCGTTGTTTCCTGAATTAACTCTGGGCCAGTCAGCTGGGCTTCCCCAACTTCTGCCCAGCACACTAGTGATCGACATTTTCGACCATACAGTGCCTCGTAAGGTGCGGCCTTTATGCTAGCGTGATAACTGTTGTTGTATGAAAACTCTGCTAAGGGCAAGTGCTTCACCCAGCCTTTGCCAAACTCGATCACACAAGCACGTAGCATGTCCTTGAGAGTTTGAATAGTTCTCTCGCTTTGGCAGTCAGTTTCTGGATGGTACACAGTGCTCATACTTATATATGTACCCAACGCTTTCTAAAACGACCTCTAGAAATTAGATGTGAATCTCCCATCACGGTCACAGATAATTGAAGCAGGTATCTCGTGTCTTGCTACTATCCTGTTCAAGTACAACCTTGCCAATTTGTCTAACAGGTCATTTTCCCTCATTGGCAAGAAATGAGCAGACTTTGTAAGTCGGTCCATAATCACCCAGATGGTGTCAAAACCTTATGACGACCTAGGGAGCTTGGTGATAAAATCCATCGTGATATTATCCCAATTCCATTCAGGTACTGCTGGTTATACTAATAGTCTTGATGGCCTTTGGTGTTCGGCCTTGACCCTCGCACACGTCAAGCACTTGCTAACATACGTGGCGATGTCCGCTTTCATGTTTGGCCACCAATACAGTTTCCTTACATCTTGGTACATCTTTTCGGAACCTGGGTGGATAGAGTATTTCGACTTGTGGGATTCGTGCATAATCACGAATCTTAAGTCTCCATAGCAAGGTACCAACTCCTGCCGTGTAGACATAGAGTCCCATCGGCACGTGGTTCCAACCTTTCCTTGGGTATGTCCTTTCTGATCATACCACCTACGTCTTAGTTTACCAGGTTCTCTGGTTTCTAGGCTTCGATCTGAGCTTCTAGTATTCGTTTGGGAAGATCCAAGCCGATTGTCATAACCAAGGCTCGAACCCACAGTGGCTCAATCCGTTCCTTCCGACTTAATGCATCGGCCACTACGTTTGCCTTCCCCGGATGATAGCGAATATCACAATCGTAATCACTTAGTAATTCTAGCCAACGGCGTTGCCTCATGTTGAGCTCCTTTTGATCGAGAATGTGTTGTAGGCTCTTGTGGTCGGTGAACACAGTGCATTTGGTTCCATATAGGTAATGCCTCCATATTTTTAGGGCAAATACCATCGATCCAAGCTCTAAATCATGAGTGGTGTTATTTTTCTCATGTATTTTTAGCTGTCGAGAGGCATAGGCAATCACCTTCTCTCTTTGCATCAACACTGCGCCTAAGCCCTTATGTGAAGCATCACAATAGACCACAAAATCCTCGTTTCCCTCAGGTAAAGCTAGAATCGGTGCACTGCACAACTTCTGCTTTATTAACAGAAAAGCGTTTTCTTCCTTTTCACCCCAATCAAATTTGATTCCTTTTTTAGTAAGCTTCGTCATTGATTTAGCAATCTTCAAAAATCCCTTGATGAATCTCCGATAGTATCCAGCAAGTCCTAAGAATTGTTGGATTTTCGTAGGTGACTTAGGAGATGCCCAATCCTTGATGGATTCGATCTTGGCTGGATCTACATGAATGCCTCTGCTATTAATGACGTGGCCGAGAAATTGTACCTTTAGAATCCAAAACTCGCATTTTGAAAACTTAGCATACAACTGCTCTTTCTTAAGCAATTCCAAAATTGCCTTAAGATGTTCTTCGTGCTCTTTCTCATCCTTTGAATAGATAAGTATGTCATCGATGAAGACAATTACGAACTTATCCAAGTAAGGCTTGCACACTCGGTTCATGAGGTCCATGAATAACGCAGGTGCATTTGTTAGCCCGAATGGCATAACCTGGAACTCGTAATGACCATACCGAGTTCGGAATTCCGTCTTAGGAATGTCTTGTTCTCGTACTCTAAGCTGGTGATAACCCGATCTCAGATCTATTTTTGAATAAATACTGGATCCTTGAAGTTGATCAAAAAAATCGTCAATCCTCGGAAGTGGATAGCGATTCTTCACTGTCAGCTTATTTAACTCACGGTAGTCGATGCACATCCTGAATGACCCATCCTTCTTTTTGACGAATAAGACCGGGGCTCCCCAAGGTGAGGAACTAGGTCTTATGAAACCTTTGTCGGAAAGCTCTTGCAGTTGCTCCGACAATTCCTTCATCTCGGACGGTGCCAATCGATACGGTGCTCGAGCTACGGGTGCGGCTCCTGGAATTAAGTCAATTTGGAATTCCACTGGTCGAGTTGGAGGAAGACCTGGCAAGTCCTTGGGAAATACTTTAGGAAAATCTTGGACGATTGGTACATCCTTAATTTGTTTTCCTTCCGGCGTGTCCTCCTCATTCTTGGCGGATATTTGTGCAAAGAAGACCTGACATCCCTTCGCCAAGTACTCTTAAGCCTTTGTACATGAGATGACTATCAACCGCGATTCTCTTCCGTAGTTACTTTCGTTGCCATGAAACGTCAAAGTTTCATTCCCGTAGGGAATTTAAATAAGTTTCTCATCGCATATGATCATGGCGTGACATTTCCTTAACCAATCCATACCGATGATGACGTCAAAACTACCTAGTTCGACGGGCAATAGATCTATGTTGAATGGATGGTCTAAGAAATTTAAGGTGCAACCTCGCATAATAGTGTCTATTCCGACTACTTTCCCATCAGCTAACTCGACATCATAACTATTATCTAATGGGGTCGGAGCGATATCAATCTGGGTACTAAATGCAGTAGATATAAAGCTCCTATCGGCACCAGTATCGAATAAGATAGATGCATAGTGGTTGTTTAAGAGGAACGTACTCGTGAGGACATTTGAGTCTGGGCCTCCTGGTGCATTTCCTCTTTTCTTAGCATTCCCAACTGCATAAACCTAGCCTTGTGCATTCCTATTTCCTCCATCCTTGTTCTTTAACTTTGGGCAATCTCTCTTGAAATGCCCTGCTGCTCTACACTCAAAACAACCATTTCCATTTGGAGTTGCCCCATTGCCCCTCTGAGTGTTAGCAACGTTTGTGTTACCAGAACTCCTGCAATCGCGGGCAAAGTGCCCTACCTTGTTGCACTTATGGCACTTCTGAGTACACGGGCCATTGTGGTGAAAATGACACTTGGTGCACTTAGGCAAGTTTCCTCCATAAGTCTTTTTCTCACCAGTCCCCATATTGTAGACTTTGGCTACATTCTACTTCTTGAAGGGTTGTTGTTGGTGTCCATGGTTGTTTCTGGATGAATCATTCGCCTTCCTCTTGTTATCAGACCTTTTTGCATAGGTACAGAGTTTCTGATCCATCAAGTCGTTGGCTAACTCAATCGCCTCATCCAACGTCTTGGGTTTGGAAGACTTTACATTTCCATAGATGTTATCGGGAAGTCCACGGATGTACTTGTTGATTTTCTCAGTTTCATTTGCACAAAACTTGGTACATATCAGAATTAACTCCTGAAAACGCTGAGTGTATGATGGAACATCGTTCCCTTTAACCTTTCGGTTCCATAACTCAATCTCCAGTTTCTGGATTTCACCCAGAGGACAATACTTGTCCGTCATCTTTTTCTTGAGTCCTTCCCAGGTCATTGTATATGCTTCGGGACCTAAGGTTCTTATCTGACCGTTCCACCAAGTTAGTGCAGCATCTACTAGTGTGCAGGTGGCAAATTTTACCTGATTCTCAATCGCACAACCACTGATGTTAAAAACTGCTTCCATCTTTTCAATCCACCTGGTTAAACCGACCACGCCTTCAGTTCCTTTGAAATTTAGGGGTTGACATTTCATAAAATCGGTGTAGTAACAAGGACGCGCAGTTTGCACGTTCCTTCGGTTATCCCTGTGTGAACTGTGGCTTCCCTCTCCATTAGTGGGGTTTCTCTAGAGGGCCTGATTGATCATAGCTTGAACGGATTCTGGAGTCATGTTGTTAGGGTTGGTGGTGTTAGTAGGAGTATTCTGTCCACGTCTGGTTGTAGGTGCCATGATATGTCTAGATCACAAAAGATAAATGTGAGATCATAATCGTGATAAGATAATATAACAACGTATAGATAAGATAACAACACAAGAGAGGTATATAGTACAACATAACACATCTATTTCATTTATAACTTTGAAATTTTTACATGAAAGTTTCCCATCTCTCATCTCATGTCTCTCAGTACTCGGAGAGTCTTTGTCATCTGTGTCTGGCGTCTACGGTCAGTCTCTCGCAGTGCTGCTATCTCAGCCTACTGCATCTGGAAACGAGTCTCGGACACTTGGTGCTGTGTCTGGATAAGGGTACTCTGAAGTTGGAGTTGTGTCTGATGAGCCTGGATGTGGGTCTCGTGTGCATACACGTGGTTACGGTGGGTCTGAAGCTCCTGATAAGTCGCCTGACTCAATCCTATCGAATGAGCCCAAGCCTCTCGGGAAGCATAGGCCTCCTCCTCCACCATCCAAATCGTCTCTTGGAGAGTCATCCTATCCCCCATAAGTAAGTCGACTCGCTGCGAGTCCCTATCGACTCGCTGTGATATACAAGACCTCCCATCCTGAGCATCCTCTAGTAAAGTATACACATCCTGTATATCACGCTCATGCACCTCAGCAATCTCTACAACTCTAGTACTGACCTCTCCTATGGTCACTGGTGCTAACTCAGGTACTGCCTCTGCCGGATCTACCCAAGTATCCCTAATACCATATCTAACATCTCTATCTCCCTGTCGCCTTTCCTCAGCATCTACCGTGCTGACAAACCCATAATCTGTACCACGACCTCTGGTAGGTCTAGCAGTAGAACTTTCTCCAATCTCATATCTGGAGCCTAGGGTGGACAAACGCAACCTCTTGTGAGGTGGCTGCTCAGACTCGGGAATATCATCCCTATGATCAACAGGTGGTGGTATGTATAGAGATGGTGGTAGTGGTGGTAGTAAAGGTGATGGTAATGCGGTTGTGACTGCCTTAATAAGAGCCTGAGTAGATGCCACCCTGAGTGCATGAACTTGGGTTGGGCACCCAAATGATGGTGGTAACGGTGATGGTACTGGTGGTGGTGATGAATGTGTAGGTAAGGCCATGCACCTAGCAAGGCGCTCCCCTGCAGAGGGTGGTGATAGTGAGATAGGTGGTGATGGTGATGGAGTAGTCATGGCTAGAAGTCTCTCGACCTCTGTCTCGGGTGGAAGGGATATGGAAGCCTGAAGCCGGACAGTAATCCTAGCTCCAACAGTAGAAACGCAACAGTTTGAAATGTCAGTGGAGGATGGGTGGTATAACAAGCTATGTGTCCTCTGGGTAGGAAACAGGGCTCACTGGTAGGGTACATCATCAGCGGAGTCCAGCCGGGCTAGGTGTCTCCTCGTCCTCGTCTTCCTCGTCCTCCTCATCCTCTTCTCATCTCGGCGTGTCCCTAGCATGAGCGCCGTCATCATCATCTCCATCATCTCCCCTGTCCATAGGATAGTTAACCGGACCATCCTCTGTCTCATCATCCTCATACTTCTCTGAATCCTCCTCGGGATATGACTCAGTAACATACCCCGGTGACTCAGCAGCAGGTGATTAACAGGAGTATGGCTGACTCCTCAGCACGGAAGCACATTTGCTCCTTACTCCAATGGCAACGTAACTCTAGGTATACAGGCTCTAGCACAAAATCAGGATCAGGTGCCTGTATGAATCTGGGCTCACGCTTATCCTCGTCCTGAGGAACTGGCTGGATAGGGAGTCCATCGTATCCGTATACGATAACCCATGAAATGCCTCCCTCCGATACCTCCTCATCATCAGCTCCCCAGAAAACTCTGCCAGGCTCAGAGTTGGTGTAGACGGAAGTGTATGTGACAGCTGATGAAGCAAAAGACATGACTGCCGCAAAAGCAAAATAACTTATATAAGTATTACTTATAAAGAGAATATCTGTATAATATGACTATAAGTTTTAATTATTATGAGACTTATAGTAATATATGTAATATCGTTTATATTTACGTATGCCAGTTATGTAAGCACTTAGTAACTACTAATGCTAAAACAATGCATATCATATAAGTACATATTTTATATGCAACCAAGTAATGTATGTATATCCCTACAAACCCCATTTGTAAAACAAAGTGTTTGAAATTGGTTATAGTCCAGACAAAACTTTTGACCTGGTTCTCTATAACCTTGGCTCTAGATACCAATCTGTAACACCCCTAAATTTGGGTCGCAACGGAATGTTGAATATCCGAGGGCGTTACGTTATTGGATCAATAGCACAAGATTTGAGAATGACCACTAAACGTGTCGTTTGAAAAAGATACATTGGATTAACAAAATACTTGTTTGTTACATAAGCTCGTGGCTTCAAATTGTTCAACAACAATAATTAAAGATTTCGGTTTATAACAATTGTCCCCAAAATGTAATAAGACCACAAATCTTAATTGTTAACTCCCCCGTTATTGACTCTCAATGTATCATCGCACCTCATGCCTTATTGACCTGAAAAATATGCTTAAAACATCAACATAAAGTTGGTGAATTCATAGGTTTATGTAAATCAATTGTAGGACCGCAAGATTTCCAAGTGTATGATTAAGCAACAAATGCAAACATCATAAAAAGTAATTACATTTTCCTAAGCTCATGACACTGAAGCTCGACGTGTATGAATGCAAATAAATTGCCAACGATTGCCCAAGAATGATGTTCTAACCCAAAACATCCCAAATTCGACATGGTATACGTTCGTTCCTGGTGATAGCTAATTTACCCGAATGGGGATTGTCAATCCCAAATAGATCTATTTATAACATTTGTGCTCACATAATGTAATTCCCAACTACATCTATGCAACTAGCAGTTCATGATAACGGGCTCAGTGGGTTATTGCTACTTAGGCAAACACGTAATCATAGTATAAAATGTACACTTGCGTCCAATTTGTAAAACAAAGTATGTTCTCACCCCAAGGATGTAAATCATTTAAATAATTGTAAAACATGAGGCTATGAGCTCACCTGAGTGGATAGTCCTCTGAAAATGATATTAGATGTCCAAGTATGAACCACACCATCAAATACCTAAGTAAATACGGCAAGTCTTAGTCTAAAATTTAGGCTAAAGACTCAATGTATAAACTACAATCAATTTGCTAGATTATATATACTGTTATCACTTGTGTGATGGTGCATATGTGTTAGAAATTATGTATTCATAGTTACTCCTTGTAGTTATAGTCATTACTACTGGTAGTATATTAGTTACTACTGGTAGTTATAGTCATTACTACTAGTAGTATATTAGTTACTCTTGGTAATTATAGTCATTACTACTGGTAGTATATTAGTTACTCCTGGTAGTTATAGTTATTACTACTGGTAGTATATTAGTTACTCCTGGTAGTTATAGGCATTAAATCGTAGGTTAACATGAATAGTATCTGATTATAATTTGTCTAATTCGTTAAGTGTTTATGAAATTGCTTTTGTTTATAAAATACCCTTAGGTTTTCTATAATTACAAAACAACCCCTCTAGTTTATAAAAATAGAGTATTTACACATTAGACCCTAAACTTTACAAGGTTACATTTTAGGTCCTTATAAGTTTGAAACAGCCCTAAAGTTCCAAAAATGACATAAATAGTCCTTTAAGTTATTAGAATAGTATGTTGATAGATTTGAACCTTTAAAGGATGTTCATAATTGACACTATCGTCCTTTAATCTTTGCAAAAATCACATTTTCAACCCGTTTAAGTTCTAACAAGTGGCAATAAGCTTTATTTAGCTCTAATAAGCAGAGCCAACTATTTTGGCTTATAAATAAGCTCGGATGAGCTCATTTAAGCTTATTGGGCCCGCTAAGGCCCATTAAGCTAAATAATGGTCCAATTTGGTTTCCAAGGGTAGAAAAGTACTTGTTAAGTTTATTTAGGTTATATTTATCAGCTTGGCTTATTAATAAGCTCGGATGAGCTTATTTGGGCTTATTGGGCTCGTTGGCCCAATAACCTTAACCGAAGCCATACATAAGGCCCTTTGGTGTTTCCTTGTTGATCTCAACTCACTTTCACAAGTCAATAAGCTCATGGGAGCCTGTTTAAGCTGTCTTAAGTATGTGGCTTATCCGATAAGCCATAAGTTCTCGGATAATGAGCCTTTAGGCCCATTGTGAACCCGATATCCATGTTAAGCTTTTGGGCTTGCTCCATTATGGCCCATTAGCCTTTCTATGTTCATAATAAGTCTAACGAATTGTTGAAGCTCACAAATAAGCTATCTAAGCTTATTTGTGGCTTATGACTTCACTTGGTCACGAAAATGGGCTATTGGGCCCAAGCCGTGAGCGCTTGTAGGTTTCACAAGTCCTATCGTGGCTCATTGTTTCTCCTTGTGACATATATGACTCGTAAACATGATCTAAAATCTAAGGTTCATGTGTTTAACTTATATTTACGTTGCACCTTACATGCAAACGTTTGTTCACGTATTGTATACGTTCCTAAGTCATTGTGTCATGTTTCCAACGCGAGTTTACGTGTGGTTTCATTATGACTTCGTGTACAAGGTATATTATTTATGTCATGGTACACATTTACTTATCAAGGTTATTGGTTGCGTTAACCTTTACATTTTTATCACCACACAAGTTATTAAACGAAATCACAAAGCTCGTAATACGTCTATTTTACATTTATCATGTGTGTTCTCAACTAGTACATCATACGTGCATATACCCGACCCTTAAGCTAGTTTATAAGAGATGAATACGTATAATACAAATGTAATGAGTTATATACGACTTACAATGGTCCTAGTGTCTTGGTTTTGAGTGTATACGAGAAATATGGCAACCCACGTGTCTAAAACATGATCAATAACCAAACCCTAAGCTTCAAGCTTTATATTACCTAACCTTAGCTCGTGTGTTCCTTGTGAACTCGTTATATAAACCTTTGTTAAATTTATGGGTTTGAATGAATGAAGTAGGATGTGTTTGCTTGCTTTTTATGACCCGAACAAGAGAAAGGGGGTAAGTGAGGGTGGTTTAGCTTTATGAGGGAGTTTAAGAGTTTTTGGAAATGTATTTTGTGAACTTATGAGTGGTACTTATAGGCATGAGAACTAGTTACATCCTCTAGTCACATAAACAAAACCAAATCGTGCCCCATTAGTGGTTTTTAAGGTTTCTAGTTAGCTCACACATGGTTTTGTTAAACCATCCTAGTACAATTCTTAATTAGGGGATTTTGGTACAAGAGTTAGCTAGATACTAGAATCTCAAGGATTCGTGTGCATACATACATGTAATCGTGGTCTAGGGGGCAAAAGAGAAGCAAAATGGTTAATATCCATTGTGTAATAGCTTAGTGGAGACAATTAGGACATGTCTTAATTACTTAGGAGATGTACATGTACCTTTAAGCATCATTAAGAGATTCTTAAGGATTTCTTAGGTATATACATGCATGATGCCGAAACCAAGAGGAGAAAGGAAGGCCAAATGGTCTTTATCCAATGTGTAATAGTCATTAGGAGACCATTAGGACATGCATTAATTAAAACATGGATGTACTAGTACTTGTTAAGATCATTAGGAGGTTTTTAAGGATTCATGATATGTACATGTATAGGTATTCGGCCATAGTGGGCTTTAGACACAAAATTGATTAAATTTTTGTGTTAAGGTTTTAAAAGTGGGTATTGGTTTGAGTCTAGGTAAGTCTAGGTATTTCCGGGGTGTATCCAAACGTATTTTATTGCGAATCGTAACCCTTTTACGTGACCAATAAAAATAAAATACGCAAAGTACATAATTACCTTTCTAATAGTTATATATTACTTGGTGGATGTAAACCTTAATTTATTTGGTGACCGTTTACATCAATTGATTATTCCTAGTCTACGCGATTTAGCTTAAAAGTTAAATTAAAAGTGAACGCGTACTGGATTCAAATAAATATTGATCATTAATAGAGTCATACGATGACATGAAAATGAGAAATGTTACACATTGGGTTTGATGGGTCTCCAAACCCAACATGCTGAGGGCTTAACAGCATTGAACCCATTTGCCCTGACAGTATTAACTAAATGCCTAGCAGTATTAACTGCTTTTGGCCTAACAGTATTAAACTCGTTAGTATAATACTTTTTAGTTAAAACTGTTTTCTTATAAAAGGGCCTTTTAACAGTTAATTGTGCTTGTTTTGAAAAAGATGATACTGGTCTAGCACAATTAGCTGTTGATTTGGGTGAAGCAGTATTTAAAGCCTAGCAGCACAAACAGACCTAGCAGTACTAATAGGTCTAGAAGTAATAACAGACCTAACAGTATTAACAGGTCTAGCAGTATTAAGAGGTTTTAGGCCAGACTTCATCAAAACTGCTCTTGGAGTCATATGTCTATAGGAACTGGGTTGACAAGGTCGAGGACAGTTGTATTGAAGATGATCAAAACAGCCATAGATAAAACATGCTTTGTTATAGACAACAAAATTACATCCTAACTGGTTTGATTTTTGACCATTTTAATTTCTTTGGTTTCCTCTTGGTCTTTGAGATCTATACATCTCAACATATTTAACAGTCCTCTTAACTTGTGTTTCACTTTTCTTTGGTTTGTTAGTCTTTAACTTTCCAGCAGAATGAAAGAATTTTTCTTTCTAATCCTTGACAGTTTCTTTGTCAACCTTAAAAGGTTGTGACAAAGAGGTGCTTTCACAATTAGACACTTGGTGGTTTGCCACTTGAGATTGTTTCAAAGAGTCATCAGTATTCTCCTCAGAATTATCTGACTCCTTGTCACAAGTTTTGGCAGGTTGTGACACATTCTCTCTAGGACCATACAGATTAAACTCAGGTTCTTTAAACTCAGCAAGACCTGATGAAGACAGATCTAAGGGAGTTGGTCAATTAAGGATCAAGGGATAAGGTAGAGGGACAGTAGTATAACCTAGACCTTGTTTAGTCTTGTTAGTTCTCTGACTCTCTAACATATTTTCTAGGTCCTTAGCAGATTTTTCAAACTTTGCTATTTTAAAATCAATTCCCTCCTTTTCTTGTTTAACTTTTTCAAGCTCAATCCTAAGTTGTCCTAACTCATAATCTTTGCATCCTACACTTCTTTTATGTACATCAACTTCTTCAGATAAACGTACTTCATTCTCTATATATTTAATAATCTATTCTTCCAAAGTTGCCAAACCTCTTTTATATGTAGATGCTTTGAAAGCAATATCATTGAATTTATCAAGCAAAGTATCATACTATTTCTTAAGATCTGCATAGTTTTTCAGACAAATTTTAGAACAAGATTTTTCAGAATGTACCTCTGAATCTAAGAATGCCATGGGTGCTATGTTTGTCTGAATCTCCTCCTCTGCCATGTCACTCCAGTCAAAGCCAACACCATCTATAGTACACATTGCCTTTTCAGGAGTGTCTTTAATCCTGACAGTCTTTGATGAGTTCCCTTGATTCCAATTCATATTGTCTCTTACCCTTGGTGCTCTGCATTCCCTGGCAAAATGTCCCATCTTATGACAGTTGAAACATTCTACCTTTGATTTATCAAAACCAGCAGTATTGCTTCCATCAATGATGATCTTCCTACCAGTTCTCTGATAGAACTTTCTTGCCCTCATGCTCAATAATGCCATATTCCACTTTAAATCCATTTCTTCCAAATCATTATCATGAATTTGCTCAATGTCTTCATGAACTATTTGAGACCCTTATGGTTGAGTGGTAAGAAAGGCATAAACTGTGTCATCACTAAAGCTAGCAGTACAAGTTTTAGTACTAGCAGTATTAACCTTTGTGGTACCAGTACTAACTTCAAAGTTAAGAGTATTAGTAGTGCTGGTACCTAAAGCAGTTACAAAGGCCAAATTCTTATCACCATTGATAGCACCAGAAGATTTCTTCATCTTTTGTTCAATAATTTTAAAGTTGTTGTACAGATCATCTAAACTCATACAAAATCAGGTTTGTTCATCCAAACCACTACATGTGTATCCCACTCAAAAGGTAAGCTCCTTAAAAACTTGATATTAAGATCTTCTTGAGAAGTTACCACACCCAAAATTGCCAGTCTACTAATAAGCTTTTGAAGCTTGTTAAAGATTGAATCAAGTGATTCAGTGGTTGAAGCATTAAAGTTTTCATACTGTTGCTTTAACAGTGCCTTCTAAGTCTTCTTTGTTGCTTCATTCCCTCCAAATCGTGCTTTAATTGCATTAAACATTGATTGAGCATCAACGTACTGATTGAAGGTGAGTTGATGTTTATTTGGCAAAGACATGAGGAGTAAACTTCATACCTTAACATCATTCTTTTTACAAATCTTTTCTTCTGCAGTAGTAGGTACAGGGTTGAAAATGAGTAAACGGGTCAAAATCACATTTAGGGTACAATTAGGGTTTCTAGGATATGTTTTACGTACAAGTGAAGTAAAATGATGAAGTAATGATGAAATAATAATTTAATAAGACTGATATGATTGTAAAATAAGTTATTACAACTTATTTAGGTGTTGAATTAGGTTTACAATGGATAAAAATCAAGAAACGAGTTATGGTTTAGAAATTAGCTTGGTTTTAGGGTTTAGGGTTTTGGATTAGGGTTTTGAATGTAAAAAGAGGTATGAAAGCTTATGAATGGAATAATTAGGGTTCATATATTGTAAAATGAGTATAGTAGCTTAAACATAAGTGATAGTGAAGAAATGAAGATGAAAACGAAGGTAAAAACTGTTATTTAGTGATTAAGCTTAATGACTTGTATACTGAGATTTTAAGGAATTGTACTTTGATTTAAAGGGATTCTATATTTTAAATGAGATGTTATATTTCTTATACATATAGTTTTAGTAGCTTGTGCATTCACTTTAGATGTTAACCTTCCATGAAATTAGGGTTTAGAGGCACCTGATAACAGTTTAAAGCCCTGTTTTGATAGGATGTTGCAAATGGTACCTTATAGAAATAATGTACCTTGTAATAATGATATTATGATATTTACTTGACATATATGAAGATAGGATTGCCATATGAAGGTTGCCTGAGTCCATTAACTTTAGTTATGCAGGTTATATTGCATATTGAGATATTGGCAAAGTAATGTAATGTAATAAAGCGAAAAATTTCCTTGAAAAAGGTGAGTTCATATATAATTGATAGATTGTACATCATCTAACATAATAGATGGATATTTACATTTATGAAAATTGCGGGTTGTTATAAAGTGTTTTCCTGCAATGGCAATAATATGCTACTAAAAACAAAACATAAGATCATTAATTTCCATAATACTGTTAATCATTATTTTCTGACTTTCAATTACCAAAAAAACTATTGATTACCCAATAACCCAATAACCTAGATGAAAAGAATCCTTATAACAAAAATCATACCTCATGACCTAGATGATATCTTTGAAGACATGATATATTTGATCAATGTTACAATGTTACTAAATAGCACAGTGTGATATTAATCTTTGATCAAACTTTCATGTTAATCGTGAAGAAGGATATGAACGATGTCATATTAATCTTAGATCGTTTTGATGGATTGTGGGCTTGTGGTTATAGGGTATCATTTTTCTAGTGGTGCTTGGAGGACTTAGGAGTCGTGCTTAATAAACATCAGAGAATATGAATTGAATGCTCAATTGACCTGAAATATTTCAAGGAGCTACAATACGACTTCAAAAATGAAGTTTTGCTTGGTCAAAAAAGGTAATTTTATTTCTATGAATTAAAAAACACATTACTTTATGTGAGTCATTTGACGGTGTATATGAGTTGAGCTAGCATGGAGACTACGGAACAAAAACAAAACTAACACATCCAAGACAATGTTGTTAAACGACAAAAACATAGATAAAAAAAAGTAACTCAAAGCCATCATCATCCCCCTTTCAACATCATCGGTTAGAAGACAAACTTAGAATCCATCAATGTTTTTATAAGTAACACTTTTTCTTGCTCTGACCTTGGAGGAAGTATCACCCTTTCTAGCTGCACTGGTGGATGAAGTCCGTGTTTGTCTCCAATCTTAACAGCATACAAAAAACATGATCAATTCTTGTGATAAAAAGAAATACTTTCAAAATGAAAAAGCACATACTTGATATGAGAAAGCTCACTTTGGTTTCCACCTTAGAAAAAATCTTTTTTAGGTATTCGTGACACTCTTTCATGTGGTCCACAGGTTGACATGTGCACTCGTGCTTGAAGTTCCCACACGTAGCGCAACTAGGAGTCATAAACTTGGGAACTCGCTCATCGTCTGATTTCATAAAGCAAAAAAGATATATAATTACATAAGAGAAGCGACATATTAAAAAGAAACAAGGAGGTAAAATTAGTCATATGTATCACCAGCATCCTGCGGAGTAGTTCTTGTAAGCCTAAAAATAAGTCACCAATTTATACATATAATTAGATCTAAGAGAAAATTAATAAATTAATTTTTAACTACAAACAGAAAGAATAAAAAAGGTGGTAATTACATACCATCAGAGTCAAGTACAGAATCAACAACGTGGTTCTTGCGGTTTTGAGTAATAGTATAAACAGACATTTTCGCAATTGGTTTGAATCTCAGTCTCTCTGTCACGCTGTGTTGTATCAAAGAAAATATTAACAAAACAAATTATTGAAAATATGAAAAACTAAACTACTCTCTAAATGATTTCAACACATGCAGAATATTGTAATCATTTCAGGTTCGAGTAGGAATGTAGATTAGCTACTTACCCGCTTCAAATTAATAACAAAAATTAAATCCATAACAATACAAATTGAACCAACCAAAAAACAGCACCATTATAATTATTACAATAACTGTAATTAAATAAAATAAAATAAAGTATACAGTGATACCTTGATAGATCAAAATTAAGGTTTGATGAAAAGAAGATAGAATTATGAAGAAAAAAAGAAGGATTTGGGGTTCTATTTATAGGGGAATGAACCTAAGACTTAAACGGCAAGGAAAAGAGATCAAGATCCTTATTTATTGCCTAACTTTTTCTTTATTTTTAATTTTTGATTTCGATCAAGTTTTTATTAGGTATCTTTTACTTTTATATGCCTGTGCAAATGGAATGATTTGATGTTTCCAAATTTTAATCAATCAATTATTCTAACACTTAAACAAATTTCCTAAAAAAATGCTAAACATATAATTATTTAATAAAGGATATAAAATTATTCGCTTATGAATATTAGTCGATCAATCAAACTTTTTCAAATCAGTTAACCAAATCAAACCAAATCACATATTTAGCATATTTGTTCATGATTTTCAAGACAAAACAAGTCAAATCACAAGTTTTATAAATGTAAAACTTGTAAAAATTATTTAAAATAAAATACGCATCACTTTTCTATATCTTATATAGGACCTTCATGGAACTTAAATAATGACTTTTGTTGGAGTATTTATATTCTGGAAATCTAATGATAAACGCCAAAGTGCGGCGCACATTAACTAAAGGTACATCGTACATTTAGACGAGGAAAGAGAAAATTTAATGTTGAAGCCAAGTACGATGCCCTTCAAAGGAAGTGCGGCGCACTTTAGCCTGCAGTAACTCAAATCATTAATTTGGAGCATTGATTCCATGGCCTTTCATCCCATTCTTCTCACAAGCTAATAGCTTCACTTGGGCTATAAATAGGACTCAAAATTTAGAGTTTTAGATATCAATCTCATCATCTCATTATCTAAATTAAATAAATACTCTAAGAAGACCTTTTTGGGAGTTGTGGTAGAACACTCTTGTTATTCATCCAATTCCAGGGGTTGCTCATTCAAATAAGAAGGAAAGTAAGATAAGATCAAAAGGATAGCTGATGTGACATAGTGGATCACTAATTCTGGGTTTTAGTTGTTAAAAGATCTTGGGAAATCATACATTTTAGCTTGAAAAGTTCGTATAAACCTTGTTTCTCTTCTATCATTACATGAATTATAAGTTTAACTTATTTAATATGAGTGTTATTTATTTCAATATGGAGTAGTTCTTCTATGTTTGTTTGGGTTCAATGAGGGTCGTAGTATGAACATGTTTAAATAACTTATGAATGTGGATGCAATAATATTAAACCTCATGTTTGAATGCTTGATACTTGTTTATTATTTGATCTCTCATGAAATATGGAATTAGGTCAAAAGGCTCCATCTGGTGATTGATTTCGAGTCATGAATCGATATTAACTTTGTCAGAATTAGCTAATAAAATAATTATTCAACCAAGTAATAGAATGTTTAATGCTTATTGTTATGTCTAACGAACTTTAATAAGCAAGTTTGATATTATCATTTCTAAACATGAATCTATCCCAAATCATTTTATATAATAAGGATTAAAGGCAGAAAGGAATTTCTTTTCTATAAAATAGTTAAATGCTTAATTAACTATTTGTTGCTCGTGGGTTTATATCCTTATTAATGTGTTCACCATTATTCATATGCTCATCCTCGTTGCTTTCCATCCCAAACATATATTCTTTTAATCAATGAATTTAATTAAAACATAAACCGTGTCTTTGATTCGTGACAAATCTTGAGACACATTTGCAAAATTGTTTACTCGTTTAAAGAACACCCGTGTGTTAGTTAGAAATCGGTTAAAACTAGTATTATAAATTTAAAGCTTTATTAACACATCAAAGTTTTTGGCACCGTTGCCGGAGACTAAAATGTTCTTGTTTAATTATTTTATAATTTGCAAACCAAAATTTACCACTTCGCCTTATAGTTTTCTGGCCAACTGACCCAAAAATTTATTTTTACTACGGAAAGTACGGTGCACATGCAACTAGTGCGCCGGTTTTTCTAGAAAAACAAAGGGTACAACGCACTTCTAACGAGTACGCTACACTTTCTAAGAGATTTATACCAATGAAGCGTGTAATGAACCAAAACCAAAAACAGACGTTTCAAACACTTAGTTTCAACTTTAAGAAGAAAAAGGAAATTTTTTAATGTTTATTCCCTACTTGTTACTTTATAAAAACCGTACAAGGATGAATGGCTATAGAAATAAAAAACATGCTAAATGCACCACTAATTAGCAAATGCTTATTAGAATCGTCTGCCTAGATGTCATATTTGTTTATGATGTTCAGCTTATAACATGTTTTGACATGCTTATTTACTTTAAGGATCTTAAAAATATGAGATTAATTGTTTATGATCTTTTGTATGATTATGTTATGAATACCATGTTTAAAATTAGGAGTTATTTTAACTATCTAAGAATTAATTGAAATAATAAGTTTAAAATGATTAGAAATCTAAAAATGATAAGTTCATTAATTGAAAATCCAAATAGTATGCCGCACTTTGTTATAAGTACGCTGGTTTTTTTGGAAAAATATGAAAATTTTGAAAAAACGCAGAAAGTACGCCGCACTTCCTGTGAAATGCGCTGCATTTGCCTCTTTACCGGCTTGAAGAATCATCATATCCTTTTCATTATGAAGAATTTTCTCCATTTATTGATCCTTATTTGAGTATAAAGTAATGCTTATCTTTATTTTAACAAACTATTAGGAAATATTGTAAACAGACTTAAGTCTGTTAGTTATAGCACTTAAGTCTGGCAGAACATAGTTAAGTCTGCCAGCACTAAGTTAAGTCTGGTAGTCATAGACAAACCTGCTAGTACTAAGTTAAGTCTGGCAGTATAATAGACATAGTTAGTACTGTTCTTGTTTTAGTTAAGTCTGTTAGTAACAGAATAGTTATATTATAGAGAAATGATAGGAAAGGATAAGTATTATCCTTTAACGTGTTTGTAAAGCCCATTAGGGTTTTCCTTGGTGTATAAAAGGAACCCTACGGCATAGATGCTAGGTATGCATTCAATCAGTTTAGTATTGAAATAGAAATTAATAAAAAATAGCAAAGTTATTTATATTGTGTTCTTCTTAGTACTTGTGTTAAGATTCCGCATTAACACATAGTATTCATAGTCATTGTCTCTTATATAGTTAATTTGGATTTATTCAAGTTATCTATTGTCTTTCAAAAGGCTCAACAGATCTAAAACTTTGGACCTACAAGTGGTATCAGAGCCATTAGAGAGACTCTGAGTAAGAAGAATCACTAAGACACAAACAATCACTTTTAGATCTCGAAAAATGTCTCTACTTGGAAATGATGATTTCTCTCAACATGTCAGTAATGATGAAGCATCATATCATGAAGATGCATCAGACAATGGTGATGCAACCAATAAACCCAAACAGCAACAACAAGTCATTCCTACCACTACCACCATCTCAAATATTAAACTTCCACTTTTGAAGAAAGAAGAGTATGATATATAGGCCATGGAGATGTAACATTACCTTAAATACATGGACAATAATGTTTAGAAGGTAATTCAGAATGGAAACTCAAAGAAGAGAATCTCAACTGAAAAGGATGGTGTTGTTAAAATACTTCCACCAGTGTCTGCTGTAGAAATTTAGGCTGTTGAAAAGGAACGAAAGGCAAGAACCATTTTACTTATAGCAATTCCCAAGGAACATCTGAGACGATTTCATGGAATGGATGATGCAAAGGAAATTTGGGAAGCCATCAGGACTAGGTTTGGTGGCAATGCAAATTCGAAGAAGATGCAGAAAGCTGTGTTCAAACAACAGTTTGAAGCATTTTCTATTTCAAGTTCAGAAGGGTTAGAGAAGGGTTATGATAGATTCCAACAAATACTCTCATAGTTGGAAGCTCATGGTGCTGAAGTATCAAATAGGGATGCAAATCACAAGTTTCTTAGATCTTTGCCACTAGCGTTGTCAAATCTAGCATTGACAATGAGGACTAAGCCAGATGTTGATACTTTATCAATTGATGACTTGTATAATAACCGTAGGGTTTTTGAGTCAGAAATAAAAGATGCCTCAAAAGCAGCTGCAAGTGCTCAAAATGTTGCTTTTGTTTCTCAAAGCAAAAGCAGCACTAGCAAGGTTAAGTCTGGTTATTCTACTGCTTACAGTACTTACAATCCTTCTACTTCTTCAAATAATAAGCAAGAAAAAGAAGTTCCTGTTGGCTTTGCTGATGAAGTGATCTATTCGCTCTTTGCCACACAATCAGAAGATTTGGACTTGCTTCATGAAGATCTAGAACAGATTGATGATGTAGACATTAAAGATACGGATATAATGTAACATCCGAGAATTTTCGAATTTTTAAGATAACTATTTTACCTCTTTGACTTTTAGGTCTGGCTTGACTTACAAGAACAACCATCTAAATCACGTTTTCACGGCTCGGACCCTAAAGCAATTCGATGTGAAACGACATTCCTGACAACTTTTCAGTTTTGCCCGAGACCTGGAAACGAGCCGAAAAGGGCTAAAACAACACCGCAAACATTTTTCGAACAATATACAACGCGGACACACAAAAACAATTAAATTTGTTTTTAATTATCAGTATTTATTTAATAAAAATATTAAATAAATTAGTCATCATTTTAATTAAAAGCGTTGCGGATAACGCGAATACTCGAGTTGAAATCCAATTTTATTTCGGACAAGACGAAACCGGTTCACAAAATGAATAACAGATATTTTATTAAATATTATAAAATATTTATGAAACATTATCAAATAAATACTCATTTTTATCAGAAAAATGATTCGGAAAACAATGGCGCAAGTTTCAAGAGTTGAATCATCCGTTAAGTCACTCAAATGAGTCCCGAACCGCTTTTATCAAAAAGTATATGAAAAAGTTACATAATAAACCCTCAACTATTATTAACTTGCCACTTTTATTATAACTTTTTAATATATATATTAAGTTATAACATTTTTTATTTCATTTCCATCTCTATACATACACACACACATTTCACATTTCTCTCTCCCTCTCCTATTTCCGGTCACCTTCTCCGGCGAACTCCCGCCGTCGCCGGCCAACACACGCCGCCGCCGGAAAACTTTTCCGGCGGACTTCTCCGGCCAACTCCAAAAACTCTCCTCATCACCGGATCTATTCGATCCCCACACCCACTCTCCTCCACGCGCCAGTTACCCCCCTCCGGCTGCCACAGCCGCCACCACCATCAAGACCATCACCACCTCACCCCGCTGCCATACCATCACATCCTCATCATCTCCATCTCCATGCCACTCTCATCATCGTCACCACGGCTGAACCACAACAGGTGCGATTGGTTGTGGTAGTAGCCAATGGGGTGTTCGTTTATATGGTTAACAACCACGAGGGTGGTTGTCGGTGGTTAAGGAAACAGCACCGGGGGTGTTTGTTTTATAGGTTATAAACATAAGGGGTGTTCGTTTGGTTCTTCTTTTTAGCACCGCTAGAGTGCGTTTGGTTGTAACAGCCACCCAAAGGGTGTGTTGGTTTGGTTTGACAGAAAAACGCAGCGGGTGCGCTTGTTTGTTGTATTCAACGCCAAGGGTGCGGGTGGTTTCATTCTCCATGACAAGCCGGGTTGGTGCGCAAGGGGTGTTCCGTGTGGGTTGCGTGTCTGTACTGTTAGGGGCGTGGGCTGTCGGGTTGGGTTTAGCAGCTAGAGGTTGAGTTGTGAGGTTGGGTTATGTGATAACAGCCGGGAGGTGGTTGCGTCAGGGGTGGGGTTACAAATGGAGGTGTTCGTGTAGGGTTATAGTAAAAAGGGGTGGTTGCTTCGACGGTTAACAGTCGGGCTGTGAAGGGTTGTGGTTCACAGCCGGGGGCGTTTGGTTTTGTTTATGGATTAGGGGCGTTTGTTTTTGTATACAACTAGGAGTGTTCGTTTTGCTTGTGTTAAAAACTAGGGGTGTTCGTTTGGTTATGTGAACCCGAAAGGGTGTGCGGTTGGCATTTAATAGAAGCGACGAGGGCAGTTTGGCTGGACCAGAAAAATGACATAGGGTGTATGTGGGTTTAGAGAAGACAACAAATGGGTTTGTTTGTTTGGTTTAGCAGAAAAACCGTAGGGAGCATTTGGAATAGCAAAATTCACGGACATAAGTTTCTTTTAGATTTTTATATATATCACAAAATCAACAAATCGAAAAATAACGAAAGGTTTTTTTAAATATTAAAAACGGGACAAAAGTTATTGGTTGGTTATTAATGGGTAAATAATATA
Source organism: Tanacetum coccineum (assembly GCA_026074375.1). Classification (NCBI taxonomy): domain Eukaryota; kingdom Viridiplantae; phylum Streptophyta; class Magnoliopsida; order Asterales; family Asteraceae; genus Tanacetum; species Tanacetum coccineum. The sequence continues at coordinate 21,428 of BQNB010002928.1, forward strand.
TATTTATTGATTGAATTAAGTTAGATATAAACCGATATATTATAAATATGTTCATATTGTTGGAAGCGCGGACATTTGAGATATTGGAAACGCAGCTAATCACAAACTATATTTATTGATTTAAAGGAAAATAACGGTTAGTTATACGGAATGAAAAAGATATATAACGGATTTCACATGCGTAAGTAGTGTACATAACTTTTATATTTAGTAATGTATTACTAAAAGTTTTATATTATGATAAAAACCGATAAAAGGGGCCTAATGTTTTTTTAAAATATATTAAAATATAACTACATCATAACTTGACAACGAACGAAAAACTATACTTTTACATTGAGATAACCATTTTAGACGCGACCTGTCGAGGAAACGAAAAATAAGTTTATAAAATATTATTTTATATTTTATAAAACTATTGTAAAGGTTTTACAAACGTCGTGTGTTTAATTTACAAAGCCTTAAAAGACGGTTGTGTTACAAGGACTTTCTTAATAATTAAATGAATTGTCGAATTAATTGGGTTTATTTATTTATTACACAGTTTTATTTAATACTTGATAAATTATTTTATATACTTTTCATTAATCCCTGTGTTGTCTTGTCTTTTACTTATAATTCGCGGTACGAGTTATAAACGGTTTATTTTTCATATGATAATATTTATCGAATATATATTACCACCCTTTGGGTATATTTTCAATTTATTTATTTAACCAACCACCCAAACCATTGCACAAGATTAAATTTATCTTTTATCAGCGTCGGTTGACATTACAATTCTATCGGGATACCCTGAACACATTATCTTAGGCTAGTGACGGACTTTAGCCGTTCAATTTAAGCTGGCTTCCACGGTCAGGCAGCTTCGTCTTCTATTCGCATTGTGCATATTAGATGCCTATCTGTCAATCATTCTTCATCATCAAAGTGAATTAGATGCCTACCTATCAATCGTTCTTCAACATCAAGGTGAGTTCATAGCCCCACGTTTTACATGTTTTACATATATTTTGGGGTGAGAACATGCTTGTTACAAATTCAAACTCGTGTTTGATTTAAAACTCGATTGCACGTGTTCCCTTCTTCAACGCGTTTGCATACATGTTTACAAACGCATTTACATGGTTGATTACCTGTTTGGTTTACTTACTCATTTAAATATCTCGCGAGGAGATACAATACTGGGTTTACTTTTTGAACGTAAACGCATTCTATACTTTCGGTTTTGGAATTAGCTTAGGTTGCATGAACTGTAAATCACATGGAGGGTGATAGGGGGGGCGGTGCGAATGTTATAAAGATAGATCTATTTGGGATTGACAATTTACCCGTTCGGTGGACTAGCTATCATGGGAACGTACGTTATACCATGTGGATCGATCAATTGGATTGGCGCCTGCGGGGTCAACAATATTATGGGCCCGGGTGTTCTTGGTTGGGAACACCCATGATGGGTACATTTAATTTTTCCATTAATGCCGGGTTTTCTTGGAGGGAACACCCATGGTGGGTACTTTTGTTTTTCGTTAACGCCCGGGGTGTTCTTGGAAGGGAAAAACACCTTCGTATTGGGTACACTTTTATACTCGCTTGAATAAAGTGGGCATACATACAAGTCTACGGTCCAGTTCATTGGGGGGAACTTAGAGTAATGGTAATCATGGTTTTTATAACACTTGAATTAAAGTGGCAATACATATTCAGGAAATCAATAGGCACGGGGTGCCAAGGATATACTTTTGGGTGACATAAAATTTGTCATGCATTCTTAATAAAGATCTATGGGATAAGATTGGTACTTTTGGGTGACATAAAATTTGTCATGCATTCTTTACAAAAATCTTTGGGATAAGATTGATACTTTTGGGTGACATAAAATGTGTCGTGCTTTCTTTATAAAATCTTTGGGATTTTTACATGGTACTGTGATGATACAGTGGATTGCATTCATATTTAAACTAATCTATGAACTCGCCAACTTTATGTTGACCTTTTTAAGCATGTTTTTCTCAGGGAAGTTATATGCTCGGATTTCTTGAAGTGCATTGGAGTCTTTACATTCAAGCTTTTCATTGTGATGCAATAATGGGACAAATGTATATTAAATTCAAGATTTTGATTAAATCAACGAGATTGTTTTACAAATGACACATTTAGAGGTTGTTCTCTTGTATCTAGCGCTGTGTATTATGAAGTAGCACCCCATGTGGTATTCCGCTGCATTGTTGTATTTTTGGGGGTGTTACATATAAAATAGCAGATAGCCATGATTGCTATTCGAATGAAGAAGTTCTACAAGAAGACTGGTAGGAGATTCCAGATTGATGGAAAGAAACTTGTTGGTTTTGACAAAAAGAAGCTTGAATGCTACAAATGTCATAACACTGGACATTTTGCTAGAGAATGCACATCTAAGGGGACAACTAATGGAAGGAAGAGAGACTCGTTTTATCAAGATTAAGGAGCTAGCAAGCAAGAAAAGACTCAGAACTATTTGCTAACTATGGATGATGGTGTTGTCAATTGGGAAGACCATTCTGTAGAAGATAAGGAGCCAAATCACGCACTCATGGTAATCAGCTCAACTACTGAGGTATCCTTATGTTCTAAGATTTGTACTGATTTATATCCTAATCTTAAAGCACTGTTTGATGAACAAACGAATCAGTTAGGTGAACAAGAAGCTAAAATACTTGCCTATACACTAGCTCTTCAGGACTTAGAAGCTCAAATTGTTATTTTTCAAAAGCAGCAATTATCTCTAAATGAAAAGCTTACATTTCAAGCAAATGAAATATATGCAAAAGATGAAAAGCTTAAAAAATATAGGAGAATACGAATGAAAGCTGTAAAAGAAAAGGACCAATTGCAAAAAATAGTAGATTCTTGGAAAAGTTCTTCTAAAGACCTTTGGCAATTAATTGATTCAGGCATGACTTCAAATAGTAAAGTTGGCTTAGGATATGAAATACAATCAAACAATGAGGTTTTAAGCGATGAGGAAGAAATGAATCGTACTGTGTTTAAATGTACAAAAGAAGATTATCTTAACAAACCTTTATACAGTAGATTTTCAAAGGTTAATAATTTCAAAGGAGTTCCACCTCCATTAAATGGAGATTATACTCCTAAACCATAAGAGGAAATTGATGATACTTTGTATGTTTATAGTACAAAGGGACCTCAAGCGCCTGACAGTGAAGGATCTTTTGGAAATCCCTCTGAGCACTCTTCTGAGTCTGAATGAGAAACTATAAGTGTACAAAATTAGATGTCTACGTTTAAGCCTGTTACAATAAATGAAACAGTTGTGTCTGAGTCTACACCAACAGATGTTGAACCTAGTTATGTATCACACGTAAAAACTCCTATGCAACTAATGAAAAATCATGAGACACCTAATGTTAACAGAAAGAATTGGAATGCTATGATGGAAAGAGAACTAAAGGAAGGTTACTCTTTCACCAAGAAAAAGTGTTCTGTTTGTGGAAGCCTAAGTCATTTAATCAAAGATTGTGATTTTTATGAAAAGAAAATGGCAAGAGAGGCTGAACTTAAGAAACAAAGGGTTTTTAATACTGGTTCTGGGGTAGTAAAACCAGTATGGAACAATGCAAACAAGGTTAATCATGCCAATCACTTTGTTCCTAGACCAGTACAACTTAATGCTATTAGGGCAAATGTTAATTATGTTAGGCAAAATGTTAATTCTGTCAGGACTCATATTAATACTATTAGATCTAAACAACCAGTACCTTCAAATAACACAAACAGTTTCAGTCCTGTAAGACCCCAGGTGAATAAGTTTAATCAAAGAAGTTATTTTTCAAAATCACATTCACCTGTGAGGAGAACCATTGTTAAAAATATAGCAAGAATGACTAATTCTCATGCTGTAAAGGGAAATTGGGGCACTGCTGTTAAGACCTCAGCAAGTTATACTTGGAGAAAATCAAGACCAAACTCTAATTATAACAGTGGATCCAACTTTGTTAGAACTGTCAATGTTAAAGGACTACAAGGCAGACCCAAGTCTGAAAAGGCCTGGGTCTCGAAGAGAAACTAATTTTCTCTTTTTCATGTGCAGGATCATCCACTCAAGAACATGGGAGACAGAGGTATATTTGATAGTGGGTGCTCGGGACACATGACTGGTAACAAGGATAACCTGGAGGATTTTGAAGAATTCAAAGGGGGATCTGTTATCTAGGAGCTTGTGTCTCCATACTTTAAGATGCATGATGAAAATCAGATACTTCTAAAGGTCCCTAAGCAACACAATATGTATAGTTTTGATATGAAGACACCTGCTCTTTCAAAAGATTATGCCTGTTTGATTGCAAAAGCCACATCTGATGAATCTAAATTGTGGCACAGGAGATTAGGTCATATAAATTTTAAGAACTAAAACAAACTTGTGAAGGGAAATCTTGTCAGAGGTCTTCCTTCCAAGGTTTTCAGAAATGACCATACATGTGTTGCCTGCCATAAGGGTAAGCAACACAAGGGCTCCTGTAAAGTCAAGTTAGAAAGACTAATCACTGAGCCATTGCACACCTTGCATATGGATCTTTTTGGTCTTACTTCTATCAAAAGCATTAATCATGCAAGTTATTGCCTTGTAATTACTGATGATTGCACCAGATTTAGTTGGGTATTCTTCTTGGGTACTAAGGATGAGACTAGTGGCATCCTTCAGAACTTCATTAGGCATATAGAAAACCAACTTAATCACAGGGTTAAAATCATTAGATCAGACAATGGCATTGAATTTAAGAATAGGGACATGCTTGAATTTTGTGGGAACAAGGGAATAAAAAGAGAGTATAGTAATGCCAGAACTCCACAGCAGAATGGAGTTGCAAAAAGAATGAATATGACCCTAATTGAGGCTACTAGAAGTATGCTAGCAGACTCACTCTTACCAACTACTTTTTAGGCAGAAGCAGTTAATACTGCTTGTTATATCTTTAATAGGGTAAGAGTAACTAAACCTCAAAACAAAACTCCTTATGAGCTTTTATTTGGACACAAACCAATTATTAGTTACATAAGACCTTTTGGATGTCATGTTACCATTTTAGATACTCTCTGTGTGCTTGGCAAGTTTGATGGAAAATGTGATGAAGGTTTCTTAGTTGGTTACTCACTGAATAGCAAAGCCTATAGGGTATATAACTTAGTAACCAAAAAGGTAGAAGTCAATCTGCATGTGAATTTTCTTGAAGAAAAACCTAATGTTAAAGGAGTAGGTTATAGGTGAATGTTTGACATTGACTATCTCACTGATTCTATGAACTATATTCCTGTGTCTTTGGTAAATCAAGCTAACCCACATGCAGGTACTTCAGACGTCACTAACCAGGCAGGTATTTTAGAGATGACTAATAGTGCAGGTACTCTACAAGCTCCTAATATTCAAGCTCCTGAGGAAGAAGATGAGGCAGCAGAGCTTATGGTTGTTCCTACAGCAGTCAAGTATACTGTAGCAAAAGTTGGAACATGGAAGCATTCTATTGATTCAAAGGAAAAGGAATATTTAACAGTGCTTCAAAGCCTTAAAGCTCAAGAGAAGGGGGCTTCTCCTACTGGCATTTCCGAAGTTGTTCCTGACATTTTAACTTTTCACAGAGAGTTAGATACCATTGCTCAGAAGCATTTAGGGGTGGTACCTGAAAATAATACTACAAGTACTACCTCAGTTAATACTAGTAGTGAAGCAGTTAATACTAGCAAGCTTGATACCTCTCATCATGCTGGTCTAGATGATTCAGATAAGCCAGAGCTCAAAATCTTTCACAGGCCTCAGGATGGGATTTTTTATAAGGCTTCTTATGATGCAGAAGGTATGGTTCGTGACTTCAATAACTTACCAATAGAAGTTACTGTCAGTCCCACTCCTACTCTTAGGATTCATAATATTCATCTACAAAGTCAAATACTTGGTGATCCTAAGTCAGCTGTACAAACTAGAAGCAAAGTAAAGATACATTCCGGAGCTTATACACTTATAAGTTATATTAAAGAGCAGCAAAGGAACAATCATAAAGATCAACAGCATTGTTTGTTTGCCTGCTTCTTATCTCAGGAAGAACCTAAAAAGATCTCTGATGCTTTGCAAGATGGCAGTTGGGTTGAAGCAATGTAGGAGGAGTTGTTGCAATTTAAGCTACAACAGGTATGGGTTTGGTAGATCTACCTCATGGAGTAAAAGTAATTGGAACAAAATGGGTATTCAGAAACAAAAGGGATGAAAGAGGAGTTGTTGTCCGAAATAAGGCAAGATTAGTGGCTAAAGGGTATAAACAGGAAGAGGGGGTTGACTATGATGAGGTTTTTGCTCCGGTGGCAAGAATAGAAGCCATCAGGTTATTTTTAACCTTTCCCTCATTTATGGGGATCATAGTATACCCAATGGATGTAAAAAGTGCCTTTCTTTATGGTACTATAGATGAAGAGGTATATGTTTCTCAACCTCCTGGTTTTGTTGATCCAGATCATCCTAAAAAGGTTTATAAGGTTGTCAAAGCTTTGTATGGATTACATCAAGCTCCTAGAGCTTGGTATGCTACTCTATCAACTTTTCTGGAAGAGAATGGATACAGGAGAGGGGCTATTAACAAGACTTTGTTCATTAAGAAAGACAAAAAGGATATCATGGTGGTTCAAGTGTATGTATATGATATTATTTTTGGCTCTACTAGAAAGTCATGGTGTGATGAATTTGAGGCCTTAATGAAAGGCAGGTTTCAAATGAGTTCTATGGGTGAACTCACATTCTTCCTTGGATTGCAAGTCAAACAAAAGCCAGATGGACTATTTATTTCTCAAGACAGGTATGTTGCAGAGATGCTGAAAAAGTTTGACCTTGCAAGTATGAAAACTACAATCACCCTAATGGAGACCAAGGTGGCATTGACAAAAGATGAGGAAGCTGCTCATGTGGATGTACACTTGTACAAATCTATGATAGGTTCTCTCATGTATCTAACTGCCTCTAGGCTTGATATAATGTTTGCAGTATGTGCTTGTTCTGGTTTTCAGGTTACTCCCAAGACTTCACACCTTAATGCTGTGAAGAGAATCTTTAAGTACCTTAAGGGCAAACCCAATTTGGGCTTATAGTATCCTAAAAAATCACCATTTGACCTGGAAGCCTACTCAAATAGTGACTATGTTGGGGCAAACCTTGACAGGAAATCCATAACAGGAGGTTGTCAATTTCTTAGCAAGAGATTAATTTCATGGCAATGCAAGAAACAAACAATAGTGGCTACCTCTACAACAGAAGCTGAATATGTAGCTGCTGCAAGCTGCTGTGGACAAGTATTGTGGATTCAGAATCAAATGTTGGACTATGGTTTCAATTTCATGAATACCAAAATCCACATTGATAATGAAAGCACAATCTGCATTGTGAAGAATCCGGTGTATCACTCCAAGACAAAGCACATAGAGATCAGACACCACTTTATACGAGATTCTTATGAGAAGAAGCTCATTCGGGTGGAGAAAATTCACACAGATTTCAATGTAGCTGACCTATTGACCAAAGCTTTTGATGGACCAAGGTTCAATTTCTTAGTGGTTAATATTGGTATGATAAATCCATAGCTACATTTAAGGGGAGGATTAAATGTATAGTTTGTAATCTAGTAATACTAGTTAGTAGCATTAATAATGCTAGGTTATATTAATTCTAGTAGTTATTAGAATATAATAGATCTAGAAGCATAGTGTCTTCGAATAGTTTTGTAGTATGTTTTTGTTTGTGGCTTAACGTTTTCAGGTTATACTTGGATTGCACGAAGGATTGGAGCATGGATTAAAGTAGAACTGAAGTTGTGCAAGAGTTAATTCTGGTATTGTCATAATTAATTCTGGTAGTTTACTACTTAATCCTGGTAAGCTTATTGTTAGTTCTGACAATATGAGGTTAATACTGGTTGACCAGACTTAAGTCTGGTAGGCCAATATTAATACTGGTAACTAGTCGTTAGTACTGTTTGGTCTAACAACTTTGACTTTTCGTTAAATATGACCGTTAGAGCAAATTGCGGGTATATTTAAGTGGATAATGATACCAATTGAATAATTACTGTTTTAACTCACCTACAATAGTTTTTCTTCATTCAAAAGAGACTATTTTCTTTAACCTGTAAATAGACATCCAAATCCATTAAAATTTTCCAAATGATTCACGCTCTCATAGGAGTTAGATACACCTGGAAAGTGATGAGAATAGACTGAAACTTTATGGATTTGATGTACATATATCAATGTATAGCTTGCATATTCAAATAGTTGCTGAAGAGATAGTGACTTGTTTCTGTTAAGGTGCTGATTAAAGATATCAGAAGATTAGTTGCTGCAAAGATCAGGTAATGATCAATTCAAAGGGTTGCAGTTCAAGAATAAATTCCAAAAGAATTGCTCACAAAACCCTCAAGAAGCTTATATGAAGTTCAAGTTTAGGGGAGGATTGTGTAGGATTGAGTAAACAGACTTAAGTCTGGTATTAGCAGAGTTAAGTCTGGTAGACATAGTTAAGTCTGCCAGTACTAAGTTAAGTCTGGCAATACTATAGTTAGTACTGGTCATAGTTTTAGGTAAGTCCTTTTTATGAAAAAAAAATATTGGATAATTTTAACTTATGAGATATCAATGAGAGATATCTTATGAAAGGATATGCATTATCCTTTCACTGGACGTTTGTAAACTTATGTTGGGTTTCCTGGTGTATAAAAGGAACCCTACGGCATAGTGTTTTATGTATCCAAACCTAATAGAAATCAATAGCAATATACGAAGTTAGTTTTACATTTCTTCTTCTTAGTACTTGTGTTAAGATTCCGCATTAACACATAGTATTCATAGTCATTGTCTCTCATATGTTGGATTTATTCAAGTTAGCTATTGTCTTACTAAAGGCTAAACAGATCCAAGACTTTGGACCTACACTAACTAAAGTAATCATGAACGCAAACTCTTGAGTTCAATGGTAATTTCAAGTTAATTTCATACTTCATAATCATGATTATATAATTAACCATAATTATTTTGACTAATTCATATAGTCAATAAGGTGAAGTAGCTTTACATTATATCTTGAAATTTAAATGTAATAGGGAAACAAACATCTTGTGTGTTTAAGTCCTAGTAGAATTATTAGCTTTCTTACCTTGCGGTCAAGAGAAACCAATAATCATATTGTTATATGTTGTTCATTGCACACACTTAAGATTTCTCCCACTTGTGTGTGGCAAAACATTATCTAATGTAGATAAACAATACGACAAGCGCTCGATTGTATAAACAATATGATAGTGTCATAGATATCACAAGTAGATTTCGAACCATACTGTTTAATAAGGAATTGTGGATTATTATTCTATAGATAACGTTTCGGAAAGCAACATTAGGAAGGCAACGTGTTATCTTTAAAATAAAATGCAATTTTCCTTAAAACTATGGTTGTTCATATTCGAAAAGTAATGAATTATTTCAAAGCAAGCTAGAAATAATATGGGTAACTAACAAGAAATAAATCTTTGTAGCTCTCACTGAATTTGACAACATTACATGAATGTCATTTCAGTAATAAAACGCAAAGCTCCTACTGGATTTGTCAACATTGTAAGTGTTACATCACCAGTAGAAAGCAAATAGCGATTTATTACACCTACCCCTAAACCTACACATGTTCCTGATCCTGTACCTGAACCCATGGAGCGTACCTTTGAGGAACCATCACCTGCACACCCACACCTTTCACCAATGCATAAGCCTAAGGACAGACATGTGAATGTAGACAACTTGCTTCAGTTGGTTCCCCAATTAATGTTAAGGATTGTCAGCTTGGAGCAGGATCTCAAGCAAGCAAAGGAGACTATGGGACATGTCATTATGAAGTTGGTCAAGAAGGTCAAAAAGCTGGAGGGTGTTTTGAAGAAGAGGAGGGTGGTTCTATCTGATTCTGAAGATGAGGAAACTAAGGCTCAGGGGAGGAATATAAATGATGATCCTCCAGTTTCTTTGGTACAAGGGCTAGTTACTCCTTCAAAGACTACTGTTAACATTTTAGGGGAGGAACAAGTTGAAGAAATAAGCCCTACTACAATAGAAGCAGCTAAAACCCTCTCAAAGGTTGCTTCTCAAAAGCCAAAATTAGTTGATAAGGAAAGGAGATACAAGAGAAGAAAATATTCTAAGGGAAAGAATGATGTCACCAGCTTAGATTTTCAAGAAGGAGTTAATACTGGCCATGAAGGGGTTAATACTGGCAGTAGCCAAGTTAGTACTGACAGTATTAGAGTATCCATACCTTCTCCTGTAAGAAGTAAAAGAGAAAGGAAAGCTCCTATGACAGAAGAAGAAGAGACTCAAGCTTCCAAAAAGTCAAAAGAACAAATTCTACAAGAAGAAGCTAGCCTTGCTAAAGCTATCAGATTAGATGCTCTTGAAAGAGAAGAGGTGGCTAAACAAGTTCATTTGGATTCACTCTTAGCTTAAAGAATGGATGAAGATCAAAAACTAACTGAGCAACAAGATTTAACTAAGGAACAAAAACAAAGAAAAGCTCAAGTTCAGTTTCAAGCTCATTACTACACAGAAGAGGATTGGAATGTCATTAGAGCAAAGCTTGAAGCCAGTGTAGAGTTGAAGGAGAGTGTGCTTGGAAAGGATCTCAATGAAGAAGACTTTGCAAAGAAAATGGTAGAGCTGGTAAATCAAAGAAAGAAGCATTTTGCAGAGGAAAGAGCAAAACCTTAAAGAAATAAGCCTATGACTCAATCTCAGCTAAGGGCTTATATGTCAACATACTTGAAGAATCAGGAGACATGGAAGTTGGCTCAATTGAAAAGGCTGACCTTTGATGAAGTAAAAGCTGAGTTTGAAAAGCTAGTTAGGCAGGTTGATGCTTTTGTCCCTATGAGCTTTAAAGCAACCAAGGAAAGCTTGAAAAGATTTGGTGTGGAGCTTCAGGCTAAAACTGCAAAGAGACCAAAGGTTGATGATAAAGATGTTAAATCCACAAAAGAAGAGACTGCTGAAGCAAAGAAAGATGAACCAACAGAGAAGAAGGGAAAGAGGAGGAAGCAAATGGCAAGAAAAGGACTTCATACAGACAAAGATGAGACTGAAAAGGATGAAGATAAAGTTCTAATAAATCTTGTTCCTATAGCTACTAAACCCCCTAGTATAGTGACTTATAAGATCATCAAGCAAGGAAAAAAGGGGTATATCAGATTATAAGAGCAGATGGCACAATTAAGGTTTACATCAGTTTTGGAGCCATGCTTAAGGATATTACAAGAGATGATCTTACAGAGCTCTTTAGGATAGTGATGCAAAGATATGGGATGGATGGACCAGAGGATAATTATAAGAAAGTATTCTGTAGATATTTAAAGAACATGTTTTATGCACCTCTAAGTACAGATGCTATTCGGAGTTTACTAGGCCAACAAAGGATTATAAATTAGGTATATTATGATGCTTGCAGAGTTCATTGCTTAAACCTAGACTCAGCAGAAATTTACATGCTAATAGAAAGGAGTTATCCATTTTCTGCTGAAGTTTGCAAAGCTATGTTAGATAAAAAGCTTCAAGGAGGTGTAGAAAATGAGGATTGCTACAAACTCTTGAGGTTGATGGAGAAGCAAGCAGGAATAAAAGAATGAGTTTGATGGAATTAAGAAGGGTTTGAGTGTTGGCTAACCACCACATAACAAATGGTTATCAGTCCACCATGTCTAATAGACATAAGGATTGGTTAGTCCGAGAGCAAACAACTCTTGGTAAAGACTTCTCAAATTCGTTTATATGGTTAACAACTTGCCAATAAGCTGTATGGTTATCAACTCACCATATCTATGTTTGTGAAGAGTTGGCTAGCCCACAAGATTATGGCTTATGGTAAAGGCAGTTGACAGTTTACCAAAAACTGTTGGTGTTCAACTCACCAAGATTCATGTTCAAATTAGTTGAAATGGTTTTTAATCTACCATGGAATTTACCTTTTCTAGGTGCCAAAAGATTAACTAGTCCTGAGCAAACGGCTACAGGTAAAGACATACCAAGTGGTATACGTTTGGATTGGACTAAAACAAAATAAATAAAACCAAAACTCTAAAACAGACCCTCATGGGATCGAACCTGAGTCTGTTAGTACAACAAGCAAGCAACATAACCACTAGACTATAAGTCCTTGCAATAGAAGTGATTTTGTTTTATTCCAAAGAAACATGCATGCTTGTTAATTATATGTATGCATAAGTAATAATATACACATACAACATTTGTTTACATTCTTTTGTCGAATCACAATGAAGCATGGAGAACAGAATATATGAGAATCTATTGGTTCTTAATTTTTTAATCTTGCTGACTAAAAAGAAAAGAAGATGAACATATATGAGTTTAGGTTTTAATGTCGTATGTATTTGTTTGTGATCGAATGACTTTTCTTGAGGGAGAGGGATGAGGTGTTTATATAGCACCTCAACCCTAGTTGTAGATCAACTATAACTCCTTTCACTTATCATTATCACAAAATAATTTGCACTAAAACCCTTTTCTAGAATCCTTCAAAATCTGCCACTTTTGGGAGGAGGACGATAGTTTCGGTTTTCGACTTTTAAGTCCTTTCGGTTCATATTTAAATAGTTGTTAAGTTAGTTATAAAATATAACGGTAACTAACGGTTATTTAAATTATCAACATGAAGCATATTATATAATTAATAAATATATAACAAGTATATATATTATTTACATAATAAACGTACTCTTCGTGTCTTAACGTGTGTGCCCCCAATAGGCTCACACATTTCTTGTCATATTAGTGCTAGTCCAACTACCATAATCTAACAAAATATTTATTTATAATCAACTTATGCTCAAATCAATATGACCCAAAAATAAAATAGGGGCTGTTTGAAAAATAGCTTTGACTTAATCAAGTCAAACCAATAACCCAACATGCAAAAACGACCCAATCAACTCCCACAATCATATTATACAAGTCTTAACATCATTTTAATCCAAAAATCTCAGTGAGTTCATGGATCAAAAGGCTCTTTTACCCACAAACTTACAAGATGTGCCAAAAAATTTGAAAATTAAAGACTTTATGTTACTTGTCTTGCATAGATCTTGTAGCAAAAATAAAAATGCATAACCCAATGTTTTTGTACATCATTATTACTGAAAATAATTTACCCATAAATATTTTTACAAAAGCAAGCTTATATGATAAGAAAAAGTCAAGAAAAACTCATTTTTGAAGGAGTTTTGGTACAAGAGACATACTAGTCATCTTGTGCCATGATTTTTACCTTTGATCTTGCTTCCAAAGATTTAAAATGAAGGTGTTTTGATGGTGGTTAGGTGGCGGCAGCAGTAAAAAGAACAAGGAGGAGAAAATATTTGGTTGTTCTTAGATCTATAAATGAAGTAAGTGGTTTTGTGTTTATATAGGGACAATAGTTAAATGGTTTTGTTATTGCAAGCATTTTTATTGGTGGGGGGAAGAGGTTGGTCGGCCACAAGGCTCAAAGAAGAGGGATAGTGTTTATTTTATGCATTATTAGGTATATTCTAGTTGTTTAGATGATATAACTGAAGCGCGAAGTCTCAAAAACGCGAAAAACATCATACCGGGTAACGTAAAAGTCTAAAACTTATAAAAATGTTATAACTGGTAAAAATAGTTAAATTTTGTATTTTAAATATGACACGAGCATATCGGGATGTTTAAACGACGATTATTAAAAACGTAGGTCGTAGACACGTCGGTAAATACGTAAAATGTCGTAAAAATGTAACTTTTGAGATAGCTTATGATTTTGTTAAATTATGTTTTCCCATGTGTTTTAACATTGTTATAATGTTATTTGAGCATATCGTTGGTCATTAAGACCGTTAACTAGGATCGTTAGGTCAAAGGTGCGTTCGTATAATTAGGGTTCCTAGGAAAATAAGCGTTAAACACTAAAAATAGTATGACCACGTAAAAGTGACTCCATAAATAATTAGAAAAGTCAATTATCATTTGTTTGCTTTTGGTTACTGACCTCAAAAATTGACGGATATCACACTTTTCCCCCGTTAAAGAGAATTTTGTCCCAAAATTCCAGTTACTCGTTCTAAGCCGTAGCGCTCGCGAACAGTTGCGGAAATTTGCGCTTCATCTCGTCTTCTGCGGAAATTTGCGCTTCATCTCGTCTTCTTGTTCCCAAGTAAATTCTGGTCCTCGTCGGGAGTTTTAACGAACTTTTACAATAGGAATCCAGCTTCGCTTAAGCTTCTTGACCTCACGGTCCATAATTTTAATAGGTTTTTCAACAAAATGTAGTTTGTCATCGATCTTGATTTCTTCTAGCGTACGTGGTAAGTTTTATCGTCAGCCAGGCATTTTTGCAGGTTTGACACGTGGAACGTGTCATGAATGCCTACAAGTTCTTGCGGTAGACGCAAACGATAAGCAACAGGACCCACTCGCTCGACGACCTCAAACGGTCCCATATATCTCGGTGAAAGCTTGCTTCTCTTAACAAAACATACCACACCTTTCCAAGGCGACACTTTGAGTAGTACTTTATCACCGACACTAAACTCTAAGGCTTTCGTCGATTGTCGGCATAGCTCTTCTGGCGATCTCGTGCAGTCTTCAATCTTTCCTTTATTTGAACAATCTTGTCGGTAGTCTCTTGGACAATCTCTGGTCTAATTAGCTGGCTTTCACCTACCTCTACCTAAGCTATAGGCGTTCAACATTTCCTTCCATACAATGCTTCAAAAGGAGCACACTTTACACTTGTGTGGTAACTGTTGTTGTATGAAAATTCTACTAACGGTAGGTGAGTATCCTAGTTTCCACCAAAATCAATTGCACAAGATCTAAGCATGTCTTCTAAAGTTTGAATGGTACGCTCACTTTGGCCATCGATTTTGGGATGGTAAGCTGTACTTAAATCCAATCGCGTTCCTAATGCTTTCTGTAGCGATTGCCATAATCATGATGTGAAATGACTGTCACGATTAGATATAATTGACACAGGCACACCGTGCCTTGCTACTATATCGTTGATGTACAGTCTTGCCAACTTTTCTGTCTTAAAATCTTCACGGACAGCTAGGAAATGCGCAGATTTGGTCAGCCGATCGACTATGACCCAAATCGCGTCATGTCCGCTATGGGTTCTCGGTAATTTCACTATGAAGTCCATAGTAATATTCTCCCATTTCCACTTGGGAATCTTTGGCTGTTGGAGCAATCTCGAGGGTTTCTGGAGGGTTTGCTTTGACTTTAGAGCAAGTCAAGCACTTACTTAAATACATAGCGATATCTTTCTTCATTCCGGGCTACCTATACAAGTCTCATAGATCATAGTACATATTGTCTGCTTCAGGATGCACAAAATACTTTAAAGTATGGGCTTCTTTCATTATTAATGTTCTCAAATTGCCATAAACTGGCACCCAAATCCTTTTAGCAACATACAATCCGCCATCTTCTTTCATCTTTGAAACTGTTTGTCCAATCCCTTTAGCATTTTTGCTGAACTGTTGGCGCCCTTAGAAGCTTCACTTTGAGCTACCAGTATCCTAGCCTTAAGGCTAGAGTGAATCGTCATGCTCATTGCTCGATCTCGTCTTGGTTTCATCCACTCCTTCCTACTCAATGCATCAGCTACTACGTTTGCTTTACCTGGATGGTAGCGAATCTCGCAATCATAATCGCTGAAAAGTTCTATCCATCGCCTTTGACGCATATTTAACTCTTTTTGATAAACAAAATGTGCTGAAGGCTTTTATGATCAGTGTAGATAACACTCTTTGTTCCATAGAAGTAGTGTCTCCACATTTTGAGAGCAAATACCACTGCACCTAACTCCAAATCATGAGTGGTGTAGTTCTTCTCATGGATTTTGAGTTGTCTGGATGCGTATGCAATCACTTTATTTCTCTACATCAAAACGCAACCAAAACCTTGGTTTGATGTGTCACAATAAACTACAAAATCATCTGCGCCTTCAGGAAGTGCCAGAATTGGGGCATCACACAACATGCCCTTTAATGTCTGAAAGGCGATCTCCTGCTCATCACCCCACTCAAACTTCTTGTTTTTCTGAGTCAACAGGGTGAGAGGTTTTGCAATCTTTGAGAAATTTATGATAAACCGCCTGTAATATCCCGCTAATCCTAAGAATGAATGGATCTCGGTTGGGGTCTTTGGGGGTTTCCAATTTTTCACTGCTTCAATTTTGCTGGGATCCACATGTATACCTTGACTATTCACTACATGACCGAGGAAATGAACCTCTTGTAGCCCGAATTTTCACTTCAAAAATAACCTGAACAATTTCTCCTTTTCAAGCAACTCCAATATCAATTTTAGGTGAACTTCATGCTCCTCTTTGGACTTTGAATAAATCAGGATGTCGTCAATAAAGACAATGACAAAATTGTCAAGATACGGCTTACATACACGGTTCATAAGGTCCATGAATACCGCGGGAGCATTAGTCAGACCAAAGGGCATGACCGTGAACTCAAAATGTCCGTACCTCGTCCTGAATGCGGTTTTGGGAATATCTTCTTCGCGTATCCTCAACTGATGATAGCCCGATCGAAGGTCTATTTTCGAGAAATACCGTGACCCTTGTAGTTGGTCGAACAGGTCATCGATCTTGGGAAGAGGGTAGCGGTTCTTGATTGTTAGTTATTTAGTTTCCCCTTTTCGGGGGGAAAAATAGTCTATGTACATACGGAAGAACCATCCTTCTTCTTAACAAACGAGACTGGGGCTCCCCAAGGTGAAGAACTAGGTCGTATGAAACCTTTTTCTTGCAGTTCTTTAAGTTGGTTGGATAGTTCTTGCATTTCCGTAGGTGCCAAACGATAAGGTGATTTTGCAATAGGCACAACTCCAGGAATAAGATCTATGCGAAACTCCACTTCGCGATATGGGGGTAAACTCGATAACTCTTCCGGAAACTCACAGGAACTTCACGTCAAATGGATGTTTTAGTTTTTGCTCGTTCATTTCTTGGTCTTCAAGCTGGGTTTTGTTTCAGGTTTCCTTCGGGACGTTCTCTATGAACTTCTAAAATATCCCCGTTAGATAACGAAATTTGAACAATTTTCTCATAGCAAACTATCTTAGCTCTCAGCTTTGACAACCAATCCATTCCTACGACCATGTCAAAACTACCATATCTAAAGGGAAATCAAATCGATAATAAATGTTCTTATGGTCCTTCTTGCTCAAGTTATAAAACTCGAATTATCTTATTTGCTTTCTACTATAACACCGTAGTTATTTTTAATCTCATAACCGGCTCTATGACAACTTAGGTTCATGTTAATCAATGGCAAGAAAATTTTGGCTAGTTATAAAGCTTAATCAGCACCTGAATCAATCAAAACTGTAGCAAAAATAATCTATGTTTAGAGAGATGTTACCCAGTCACGAACGTTCGGGTATTGTGGGGCTGTTTCAGCTAAACCTAAGCCAAAAGCTCTACCCTGTTGCCTCGATTCTATTTATTACCCCTGGTTGGTATTTCCTTCATTGCTAGGCATCGGGGTGTTTGGACGATTCTCCCAAGGTAGTGGCTTCGGTTTTTCCTTGGGAAGTTAGAGAGTAAAGTTCCTTCCTAAAGTGGTTAGGAATCCTCACACTCAAAACAAGTTGGGCCTTGGTTATTCTTTTAGCCAGCTTACATCATGCCTGCTATCCGGGTTAAAAGTGGACCTGTTGGTTACGTCAACGACACACATGGGCATTTACCAGAATGATAAAAGTTTCTTCATTTTGCAAACATTCGGTTGTTGGACCAGGCATATGACGTTGTCCTTGACCTTGCTCCGGAATAGTCAGAGCAAAGTTCCCTCCAGTTCTTTGTCTCTTATTCCTATCATCCCTTCCTCGGTTCTTGTTCTGGTCATTTGACCTCCTTTTGTTTCCAGCATTTTCCTTCTTCTTGAAAAGTCCATCCTTGATACTCTCGGTGGTCAAACGGTTGGCCATACTCACAGCACCCTGAATTGTAGCAGGTTCAGATGCAGTGACATGTGGCTTGATTTTAAGAGCTAAACCCCGAATGTAGCAGTTGACATGTTGGCTCTCAGGGGTTCCATGTGTGGCTCCTAATCCTTGCTAATCCATATAAATATTTAATCTGCCGTTTATCCCCTAGCAATGTCTGTCCCAACATTTGTGGTTCCTTTGGCTGATTCCACGTCTGAATTTCATCATCAGGACATTATATTCTTTTTATCATACAACTGTTTAAAAATCTTCCCTATGGGATGGGGCTTTTTAGCAGCGGCCGTCCCTGGAGTTTGAACAAGGGCTTTATTCCACCAAGTTAAGGCACAGCCGTTGCAGCATACTAGCAGGGAATTAACTTGGCTCTATACGGTGGTGCACTTGGTGTTTGAAGAACTACTTATGCTTTCAAACCAGGTTTAGTAAACCAACTGCACCTTCTGTGCCGGAAGGAAAAGAAAAATTCCTTGGCACCAGAATCCCTGAATGTTTTGATACTGCAGCTTGGTGTGACCTCTCTTTGATTTGCTTGGTTTCCTCTGAGGGCCCTTGAACCAAGTGAGTCAAGCAGTTCGGCAATTGCGGCTGTTTAAGTTCGGTCGGGGTTACTTAATCTGTTGTTTCATTGGGAGGATTGGTGTTGTTGGCAGTGTTGCTACGTGTGCTTCTTCCCGCCATAATTCTTAAAGTTAACATAAAAATTTACTTTATTAGAAACTCAAAAAACCGTGCCTTCAAACAGTTTATATGGCATTTTGGAACGAAGTGTTTAAATGAATAATCAAGCATAGATAGATGTATTCTACCAATTTAAATCAACCATGTTTAGTATTTACCTAATTTAGTGGTATACATATTTAGGTGACAAGCAAGTTTTATATAAGGAATATCTATATTTTATCTCTCAAATTAATATTTAATAAACATGATTTCAAATTTTTTTTAGTATATTAAAATACAAAAAACATATTAATGTGCGTTGCCAAAGGGGGAAGGAAAATATTATCAATAGGACATAAAGTTTTTAGTTAAGCATTGTATAAGGTTTACCTAATTTTGTTCGTTGCCTAAAATAAAACTTTAAGTAATCCGATATTTTTTTTTTTACTAAGGTCATTCCCAAAAGTTAGGATATCAATATCAGTCAAATTTGTCACACTCTTGAGTTATGCAATCGAGTTTCAAAGAGTTCAGTATATTTTCTAGGAAAGATACTACAACAAAAAGTGAATCCGATATAAAAATGCATTGAAATTAACCGTGCAGGGGGTAAGCTACTCGTGTGTACTACCCGTCTTTGTGGTATCCGCACCTACAACTAATCCAGAAATAGGAGTTTGGTTAGGATTAGGGTCCAAAACAATCGCAATTTATGCTTTTCGACCCAATCTAGCTTATAGTCGTGTTGGCATTCATGTGTGCATACATAGTTCACCTGTGGCTCCCCTTGGTTCTTACTCTAAATCTAATCAACGAGTCCTCCTTCCAAAGTCTGATGCAGGCGTCTTTAAAGGTACAAAAAAGTACTTTAGGTATACAGCGCGGCTCACTCCTCGTCAATCATTTGTGCTGTGCGAAGGAACGGGGAAGACGATCTATGGGACTTATCGTGACTATTACTGTTTGTTCTTAGTAACATAGGGCCTTAGGGATGTGTGGGTTGACAACAGTAACCGATGTGGAAAGCAAGCTCAGAATCATAAAGGCGACCTAATCAACATAAACATGATGTACTGGAAATCTCACAATAGTGGACATCTATAAGTAATTGATGTTCGATGCAATATTTTCCTAGTATGACTTTTCAGTAACTTAAAGTGGGAGGGATAGTCGGGTTTTTTCAGGACCTTGTTTTAAATAATGACTATACCCAGTTTGCATGGATACTTCACCTGAATTAGGAATAGTTTGATCCTAGTTATGTCTATTTGATGTTCTTATGTGATGAAAAACCATCAGAATTGTCGACCTCGTTTCATGTTCAGTGTTTTTTAGAATCAAAGGATATTCATTTTGGTTATAGTTCGGGATTTTGCATTTTTTTTTAAACCCAGGTTTCTCTTATAACCTGGCTCTGATACCAAGCTGTACACCCCACCAATAGAGGAATAAAACATTGCGGGTGTAACATATTAATAATGCACTCACACATACGATGATAGGACAAATCACCATACATGAGTTTTAAAGTTAATAAGTTAGTTATAGAATTACAACTATTCAGTTACAAGTTTAATTAAAAGTATACATCGACCTACATAGTTAGTTTTTCTTTCCGAACATGGTTCACCCAAAAATTAAGACAACAACTTGGGAGAAAATATAGAATCTTGAACAGGCTCAAATGCAATCCACTAAGTTTCCCACTTTAGGAAACTTCACTGAAGGAAATGCATGTTAAAAAATGTCAACTATAGAAATAGTGGTGAGTTCTCAAGCTTTGTACTACAAAATATCGTGTTTAACAGATGTGACGTACAATAACAGTTTCACAACTCATTTGGCAATCCAAGGTACTCATAAAACAGTTGTCCAAACCCAACTATCCAATTTCCGTAACAAGTTGATTGTCCAAATCATATCAGTTTTTCAAAAACATTTCCCGTTATCTTTATGTATGGTTATACTTTAAAATCAGTTCACACATATATGTTTGGCTAATTGTGTTGTTGCGAGCTTATCTGAAACGGATTCAGCCTAACGTTTCATATAAATCCATATCTTATCAGAGTCCTGTTGTATAGTGTGGCACATAACATCTTTGTTACTATGCACTCTTGTGATCCGAGGAGTGAGGACTGGGGTTAATCTCTTAGTTGCGCTTTCCATAAGTACTAATACGTCTCAATCCGATCGAGGGGGGATAATGTAGGTTTAAAAGTTGTGTCGCGGGGGGTTCCTAGATACAACACACATACATTGCCTAGTTCATGTGTTCAATGTTTGTTTTATAAAGTTCAACAATTGTCTCTATATCAAGGTTCACTATTAGTTCCTAAACATGTTCTATAGTGGCTAATATGCTCATTTTTGTGCATGGACTTCTAAGTATGTGTTTTGTTAAAAATCGACCACTAGCATGCTGTCCTCCCGCATAATATTTATACATGTATGATAATTGGGGTTGTGGAGAAACTCACCTTTATAGTAAGTGGGATTGTAGAAGATGGTCTTATAAATACTATTCCTAATCTGTACGATGGTGGCAACCCTTTCGTCTTTCGCAACCTGCGATGGCGAATCCTAAGGTTTGGTCTTATGTACGTTTGGTGTGCCTATTGGTCGTGGCCGCTGAATAGTTGATGGGGCTTTGGTGTGGTAGGGGTGGTATCTGGTGGTTTCGATTTGGGTTCGGTGATCCATTTATTAGCATAGATTACATACACATTGACCCAAATTTTTCCCCGAGGCACTGTTTTAGTTTTCAGTTTACCATATGTCTAACCAAATCTTTGGGTTTAGATTGTCCTTCTCTTGGTCAAAATAATTCCATGTTTTAGGTTGTGTCCATGAAAATTCTTCCCAATCAATCTTTTTATTAAGGATATTAGTACTGTCCATTTATACCGACTCCCAAAAAACGGCTTCTAAACTGGACACAATACAAAGTATTTTATGACAGGGAGGGTCCAAAGCTAAGGGTTTTATACGAGTTAGGCCAAATGGAAAAGAATGTAATAATAAAACCATACAATGTCTCTCTTATTCCAGTTTTAATGTATAGATTCATCGTGGTTTATGAGTTATGATCTTTTAATCTACGAGGGCGTTTTGTTTTGTTCTTGAAAAGTTTTATTTTCGGTTGTAGTTTTGAAACTTTACACCTTTTTGCTAATCTGTGTACTATCAAAACGACCATCTGATTGTTTGTAAAGCTTAGCTTGTCTGGATATTCATCGTGATCGCTTAGTACTTGATGCGTGGCTCTGGGTTGCCTGGGATTTTCTGGTGGCGGCGGGTATAGATTAGGTTGGATACATTAATGATAGTGGGTCCCCTCAAATATTGTTTAGTGGGCGGGGTGGGGGATTTTTGTGGGGTGGTAGGTTGATTGGAACATTTCTTGTTACTCCTTACGGTGGATTATTTTTTTGTTTTTTTTACGTACACTTGATTCGCCAATAGTTGACTGTGGAGTATTGAGCCAAAGTTTACTTCATGTTTATCCAAACAATCTCAGATGGGTTCATAGGATCTAAAAGGCTCTTTTACCCAAAAACTTACAAGGATGTGCCCCACCATAAACATTGAATAATATAAGGACTTTTGTTCTTGTTTGCATTGATCTTGCTAGCAAAATACTAAAATTACATTAACCAACCGTTCTTGGTACATCATCTATTACTGATTTAAGAAGTTTCATTTATATGAAATAAATTTACCCATAAATATTTTTACAAAAAAGCAAGTTATAAATTGTGACAAGAATAGAAAAGTCATTAAGGAAAAACCGTCATTTTTGATGGGTGGGGCGAATTAGAGACTTCACGTGGAATTTCGAGCGTTCCAAGGTTTGGTACCGTGAATCTTGTACCCAGATTTAAATATGTATGGTGTTTTGTTTTTTTTGATGGGGGGTAGGTTCCGGCGACCTGGCCTGGCAGCATACGGCAGCAAGGGAAGAACATGGAGGAGAAATTTTTGGTTGTTCTTAAGATCTTAGAAATGAAAGGGTTGGTGGTTTTGTGTTGTAATATAGGGACAATAGTTAAATTGGTTTTGGTCATTGCATTGCATTTTTTATTTGGTGGGGGGATAGAGGTTGGTCGGAGACACAAGGCTCAAAGAGGAGGGGTGGCAGGGGTAGTGTTTATTGTATGCATTTATTGGTCTATTTCTATGGTTGTTTTAGATGGATATAACTGAAGCGCGAAGTCTCAATAAACGCAAATAACAAAAAAAAAAAAAAAAAAACATCATAACAGGGGTAACGTAAAAAGTCTCTATATAACTTATAAAAATTGCTATTAGTTGTATAAAATAGTTATTTTTTGTATATTTTAAAACATGACACGAGCATATGGGATGTTTAAACGGATTATTAAAAACGTAGTCGTAGACACGTTCGGTAAATAGTAAAATGTTGTTTTAAAAATGTAAATTTTGAGGGATAGCTCTATGATTTTGTTTTTAAATTATGTTTTTCCCATGTGTTTAAACATTGTTAATTAATGTTATTTGGAGCATATCGTTGGTCGTTTAGGACGTTTGGTTTTTTCGTTTAACTAGGATCGTTAGGTCAACGATGCGTGTTCGTTTATAACTAGGGTTCCTAGGGGAAAATAAGCGTTTATTTTTAAAACTAAACATGTATAACCACGTAAAAGTGACTCCATAAAATAAATTAGAAGAGTCAATTATCATTTGTTTGCTTTCGGTTACTGACCTCAAAAATTGACGGATGTCACACGTACGTATCAGGAAATCTTTCGTATGATGGACGAAGGATGGATGGTGACTAGAGCTGAGTAAAAGGAAGCTGGAGAAAAGTCTAACTTAAAGACTTCGCTTTGTAAACAATACGGCTTCCCCAGTGGAGAACAAACAGGAAGGAATGTTATTTAATTTTGTTATCGAGTCTGTCTTCCCAGACTTCAATACGGCGTATCCGTTCCACCCCATACGGCGTATTGATTGTCTGGACGTTATCAGTCTTTACTTTTTATGCACTTTAAAAACATTATTGTCAGTTCTGCGAATACGCCGTATTCAATTATTTGATACGCCGTATCCACAGACTGACCCGTATTTAGTTTGTTTTAGTTTAGTTTAAATTAACCGTAGGTACCAAGAATAGGAATGCACTCTGTTTTTCCTCATATTTTAGGCAGGGACCTCGTGGAAGGAAATATCAAAGAATATTGGTGGGAGAATTTAAGAATCTAGAAATCTTGAAGTGTTGGAGTTCCTTGAAACTCAAGACGGGCTCCTGTTCCCTGTTTTCATACAAAAAAATCTGCTCATAAACGCAAATTGGGATCTAACCGAGCAAAAAAAAAATCATGGGGAATTTTCATTCTAACTTCACTTTTAAATTCCCGTATTTATGTTTTTACTATACAACGAGGAGTTGTATAATTCAAGTGGGGGATGGATTTTAGAATTGTCTACTTTGTCTATTTTTCACAATAAAAAGCTTAAATTTGCTCAAATTAAAAAAAATTTACAGCATACTTTTGTGAATATTAATTGTTACCATAACTCACACACATAACCCTGTTAGATATTGTGAGGGGATTTAACTTTTCTGTTTCCAAAATGTTTACCCAAAAATCCACAAAATATGAGTGTTGTCGGTGATGTTTGTTGACTTAGAACTTGGCTTGGTATATCTATTCGAGGACCACCAATAAATGAGTTTTATGGATTAAGTTGGAGGTAACTTGTTTAAATAGTAACTTCTTTGGGATTTACAACCCAAATCGCCTATAAATGTTGTTGTATTAACTAATCCTACACCGGTTAGTTTAACCTCCCGTTTAAACCCTTCCACTCTATCTTTAGAGTGATATTTTACCTTAGAACGACGAAGTATGAGCAAATCCTTTAGGAATTTACACTAACCTACCTGTTAGAGTATAGTTTTAATTTACAAGTTGCTAGTTGCTTAAATTATAAAGTTTGTATTTTCTCGAGGGTCTTGTGTCATTTTCTATCTTTGGTCTGCGGTTTTTTGGTTGAGGAAATTTGCAACATTGCAAACGAGAAATGAATATTAGTAGTCAAAGCTCATGTGATTTTACTACCGTACAATTAATGGTGAAACGAAGAAGAAAGAATGAAAGGAAAGAAGCATGTAAGATAGGAAAATTACCGAAGGAATATTTATTCGTAAATTTTTATGATGGTAAAAGTGATGAGTGAAAATTACACCGAGATTTGTAGGTATTGTTTTTTTAATAAAGAGGGAAAAAAGAATGAAAGTTTGAAGTTCAATCAGATTCGCAAACTATATAATGCATTACCAATTGAATTATTTGATAGGAGTACGTTATTCGTTGTGATAGTACTAAAAATCAACGATGTAGAGTATTGTACAATGTGGTAGATATCGCATTATGGTCCTTTTAAAGTAGTAATGTTTTGGATGATTGGGAAGTTGATCGTTACGGGGGAACGACAACTCTAGGTTGTTGGTTTTATCTTTGTTCAAAGAATGTTTTATATAAGTTGTGTTTAATTATGGGTTTACGGTCGAGATATAAGGTTTTTCTAGCAACTTGTTTATCTTAAGTCTTTAAATCTATTTGTTTCTTGATTTTTATTTTAACAACAATTTACTTCCCTTCTCACCTGATGGATTAGTCGCTGTGGTTTATGCGAATGAGGACTTGTTTCGAGCGTATGTTCATGTCTATTCAATCGTTAGGGCATGTATGCATGTTCTTAGCTGCCCTTATTGGTTTACGCTTTTGGTGAAGTTAGATAGGTTCCTACACATTATCATTTCTTCATACTAACCGTTGGTTAAATTCGAATGGGGGTTAGTGTTAGAACATACATGTCTATCCCGGCCGTTCTGGGTGTGTATTGTGTGCTTTCAGCTGCTTTGTTGGAGTTAGTACTTATGCGTGAAAAGATTGTAGAATGATCGAACCGTAAGCCTTTCCTTCAAAATATACCCATATTTTACCTTTTATGTATCTTGTTTACTCTTTGGCTTCTTCTTTAGTGGTGGAAGATGGTGTATCCTTGCCAAAGCTTATGTTAGTATATATTTAGCTTCATGTATCCGAGCTAAGCAAGGTACAGCGAATTTATTTAGTGAATGTTTCCTCATGAGATTAGTTCGGGTGATTTGAGTGTAGTGTTTTTCATCCCCTTCCCTATTTCGTTTAAGGTGTTGGGTTTGTGTAATGTAATAGATGATTAAGTGCTTTAACGGGAAAATATCCTTAAGGATACTTTTTTTTAAACTTTTTGGCTTTATTGAGGGACAAGTAGGATTCAAGTGGGGGGATATTTGTGACATCTAAATAACGTCTATTTTATTGCATCATTTATCACCGATTTAATAACCCATTTTGTATAGTTATTGCAAAGAATTATTACTTAATCGTTTATATTTGAGAATGGCAGTAATTATGGAGTAATTAGTGAAACTTAGCAAAAGGCGCGCACATTCTGGAGTTTTTTTAAAAATATGAATGATATTTTGAAGATTACTGTTCTGGAATACCATTCAGCCGTATATCACATCATGGATAAGATATTGGCGTTGTCCGTGGCCTGAAACACACCAAAGCCAACAAATGGAATGAAGATCAATACGTCGTATTTAAGTCTAACGGAATCAATATATTTTCTAGAAGATTCTAAACGTTCGGTCCCTACCCCCAGAAAAAGAAGATATCCCCATTACGTTTGTATCCAATACATGGATATGCCGTATCCAACCGACTTCCAGACCTTATATAATAGGAAAACACTAAACGATAGAGGTTTTAGGTGTGCCTACATATATTCTCGATACCTAAACCACAAAAGTTGATTTTTAGAGGAGAAAAAGAGCAGAAGAGGTCGACGCAAACGTATTCATTCCATTGGAGACATGTGTAAATTCCATATTATGATATGTTTTGAGTATAGCATGCGGTTGCAATTGTTTCAGCCCAAAAGAACAAAGGAAGTTTAGAAGCTGAAAGCATCGTTCGAGCAGCCTCAACTAGAGTACAGTTTTGTCTTTCGACAACGCCATTCTGTTCAGGTGTTTGAGGAGTAAAAGTTTGATGCTCAATTCCTTCTTCTTTGAAGAATGCATTGAGTGTTTTGTTTAAGAACTCAGTGCCTCTGTCAGTTCTAACAGAAATTACTGGGGCTTGAAGATTTCTTTAGATCATCGCGAGGAAATCTTTTAAAACTTCTGGTGTTTCTTCCTTGGATCATAGAAAGAGAGTCCAAGTGTATCTAGAGTAATCGTCTATAATTACCAGAATATATTTCTTCCCATTTATGCTAGCAACCCGCATTGGACCACATAAGTCCATATGAAGCAAATTTAACCGTCCTTTTAAACTTGGAACAGTCTTTGTCTTGAATGAACTTTTTTTTTCTTTACTCACTTCACAAGAAGAACATAGTTGATCCTTGACATATTTCAGTTTTAGTAACCCAATCACGATGTAACACCCCCAAATTGGGTCGCAGCGGAATATGGGTCCGGGGCGTGTTACTTCATGAATCAACAACACAAGATATATATAGAA
The DNA here is from genome assembly GCA_026074375.1 of Tanacetum coccineum. Taxonomy (NCBI): domain Eukaryota; kingdom Viridiplantae; phylum Streptophyta; class Magnoliopsida; order Asterales; family Asteraceae; genus Tanacetum; species Tanacetum coccineum. The sequence continues at coordinate 48,697 of BQNB010002928.1, forward strand.
CGACTAAAAAGTCGTTTGAAAACGATACATTGGATTTATCACAATATTTGTTACATAAGCCCGAAGCTTAACTTGTTCACTTAATCAAAATACAAAGATTTTCAGCCCATAACAGTTAACAAAATGAAATGCGACAAAATCTTTAATGCAAGACATCCAAATCAAAACCACCAATGTATCCATCGCACCTTGTGCTTATTGATTCCCTGAAAAACATTGCTTTAAAACGTCAACAATATGTTGGTGAATTCATAGGTTTGATAAATCATATATTGTAGGACCACAAGATTTCCCCAAGTGTATGATAATGCAACAGATGCAGATATCATATAAATGTAATTACGTTGCTCTAAGCTCATGACACTGAAGCTTGACGTGTATGAATACCAAATTAATGGCCTACATTGCCCGTGGTGATGTTCTAACCCGCAACATCCTATATTCGACATGGTATACGTTCGTTTGTCCAGTGATAGCTAATCACCCGAACGGGGTTGTCAAACCCAATAGATCTATTAATAACATTCGCGCTCACAATTCTAGCAATTGACAGTTCATGATAATGGGCTCAGATATGGGTTATCGCTACTTAGGCAACACGTAATCATAACATGAAACTTAACCACTTGTGTCCAATTGTAAAGCATTGCATGTTTTTCACCCCAAAAACTTTGTAAAAACAAAAGCATGTAAAACGTGGGGCTATGAACTCACCTTGAGTGAGTAATGCCAAGTGTATCACAAATAACGCGCCACGCGAATTGATCAAATGCAACCTAATTAAATTAAGGTCGTATAAGTACCGAGTACTTAATCTAACAACATTGAATATAATCTAATAGTTGTTACATCGTACTATCGTTCGGGCTATCATAATTAAAGAGGTCATGACATGACGTTCGAGGAGTTAGGACACTTTAAATCGTAAATCCAACAACTCGTCGAAACGCCATCCGAAGAGGCCTCATTATGAAACTCCCTAGTAATATAGTACTTTGATAACCACATAATATTCTATATAGCTCAATCACCAACTAATGGTTTTGGTAAAATTGTGTTTAATAAGTTAAAACGTTTATAATTACCGTTTAGTAAAACTGGCGTAACTTTCGCGTTTTAAGCCCGATTCTCGCGTTTCTTATGTCCATCTTTTCGTATTAAGACGGGTTATCGATATTTGACATTTTCATAAATTTTCTCCCCTGATGAACAGTAACTTTTACTGTTCATAACAGACATGAGTTTTATAAAATTCGTATTTGTTGTCGTAAAGCCCGTAAACGTCGTATTTTATTCGTTATAGCTCCGTTTTTTTATTCGTATATTGCTCCGTTTTTAACTGATTCTTGCGAGGACGTTCTCGTATTTGAAAGTTTATATTTTTAGAGGTTTACAAAAATATAACTTTCTGTCATGAATAGTAACTTTTATAAAAATAGTTTTATAAAAGTATTAATTGTCGTAAACTCGCGAAATTCATAACTCGTTCGTTATTAATTGAAAAATTACGATTCTTATCATTTTGGAATCCTAAAAATATGTATTATTTGTTAAAAATATCAAACCCTTGCTGTTTATAATTTTTATAAAATTTTTTTTATAAAAAATTCCTTTACGTCTCGGTTTATTTACGTCTTACTTGTTTTTAACGTAAACTTTTTCGTATTAATCCGTTTAACAAGTTTCTTACTTTTTCGGAATCGTCGTGAAATGTATTATTTTATAAAAATATAAAATAGACATGTTTTATACACGAATTTGGCAGAATGTTTACATGATCTTAGTATGTCCATTTTGACCTTATTTTATGTTTTACCACTTTTTACTTGTTACCATAAAACTCATATACCTTATAGGTGTCATGTATCATATATATGTATAGTTCATAGTCCATCATATGTCATTTTTGTTTCAATAATACAAGCCTTCCATAAGTTGTAATAATTATAATTTTTCAAAATTAACATAAGTTACTAGTTTTCATATAAATTTTTCCGTTTTTACTATTAACATAATTGTACAAGCCTTTCCAACTTGGTATAAACTTTCATTTTTATGTCATAGTCATAAATAAAAGTCCATAATTTAGTCTTAGTTTGTGAGCCATTAGTATTTCTTTTATAAAGATTATATTAAGAAAACACATTAAAACCCTATTATTGTATAAAACATGTTTTACACTATATTAACATGGTGAGATATTTTTATGTTCATTTTTCCATGATAATAACAATATCATAACATTTATAAAAGTGTCCAAAATATTGTTTACAAGTAAAAACACTTTTTACATGTATAAAAATCATAAATGGTGATTTAAGCCATAAGAAGCAACATGTGCATATAAATGATAAATGTAAGAATATAAAGAGCTAAAGTAGACCTCAATATGGATGAAGGTGATGAATGACAAAATCTAAACCCTTGTTTAGCCTTAAAAACCAATCTTGCACTTAAGAAAACCTTTACTTTTCTTAATAAAAACCTAGCTCCTTTTTCTTGATTAATACTTGGAAATGCTTAGTCAATGCTTGGATATACCTTGGAATATCTTAGAATATGTGTATATAGAAGGGTATGGGTTGTAGAAAATTTGATATGGGTTTGTGTGGTGTATGGCTTTGTGCCGTGAGCTAGGTAGAGCCAAAAGGAAGGATTATGTTGTGATTCTGTTAAGTGTTGGAGGCTATTATGGAGTTCTTACTAGATACTTGCATTTTATGAGTTATAGGAGTCAAAAGTTGCAATGTTAGTAAGGAACATGGTATGGCCTTTAGGGATGTTCCGTAGTCAAGTAAGCTATGTATGAGCATGCATTAAAGGAGTATGTGTTTTAATTTGACCAAAGTTGCAAGATTATCCAAAATTATATGTATATATTTCATTATGTGTATGAATTTCGGCAAAAACAAAGATAGATCTGATATATTTAGTAACTTTTATTTATTGGGTATTAAAGTGGGTATTTGTTGATGCGTTGAAAAGTTTTTCGTGGTTACGGGAGTGCCTATTTTCGCAATTTATCGCGAAACGTATACACTTAAAGTATCCGATAAATAAATTAAATGAACAAAGTTATTTATTATGCTAAAAATAATTATATACCTTGATTGATGTAAACATTTAATTGTGTGGTGCCGTTTACATTTGTAACGCTAATTTTTTGGCGGTACGCGATTTAACTTAACGTTTCCAATTTTAAGTAAACACGTACAATAATAAAAATAAATAGCACATTTATTGACGTCGTCAAAGACTTGAAAACACAGGGTGTTATATTGATTATTTTATTAAGCCGGCAAGTTAGCAAAAATATAAAAGGCGGTTTGCTTGATTTATTTGGCAGCGGTTTGGTGACAGTTTGAATTTTTTTTTAGGCGGGTGTTTTGGCGGGAAAAGTTGAGGAAAATTTAATTTTTCCTATAACCTTTTTAGCTCATTTTTACACCAAATTTAAATTTTGGTAATAGGGTAAAAATTTTGTTAAAAAATTCAAATTATTTTTGGCGGGAAAAATTAAGAAAAAAATTAATTTTTCAATAGTTTTTTTTAGCTAATTTTTACACAAAATTTAAATTTTGGTAATAGGGTAAATTTTGTGTTTTGGTCAAAATTCAAATATTTTAGGGCCAAATAACAAACCGTCAACGTAAACAGGACTTAAACTGCATTAATCAAACAACAAACCTACCTTAACATCAAACGATTATTCATTCACGGTTTTCTATTGATTTTGTAAAATCCCGTTAATCTTTTATCGGTTTTAATCTTAGACTTGTAAAATCCCGTGAACGTTAATTGCATTTAAAACCACAACATCAATCACATTATCTACTTAAGATCCTTAATTTTATTTCACACATCGAATTTCAATGGAATCTTCTAATTCTAATTCAAAAGAGAGAGAGCGCTTTCCTGACTCAACGGCTCGCAAAACAAAGGCACTCAACTGCATGACATGGTTTGAACAACTCGAGACACATCTTCATGATCTCTATCTCCTTAATTCGCCTTATGCTGTTGATGCATTTAAACCCAGCATTTTCGTCACTTCTTGGTGAAGAGGCATCCTGACTTTCAGATTGGAAGATGTTTCTAATTCTGGATCAGTTAAGGCTACAACTTAAAAGAGAGAATCTTCATGAGGTTAATGCAAAGACTTGTCTTGAAGTACTCAGAACACAGTTCAAGGAATTTTTGTACAAAAAGGGGTAAATGCGACGGATCTTCTGGCATCAAGGTTTGGCAAACAAGACTTTGAAGACTCTGCGCTATGAATCTAGTGCGTACAGATGTGAGTTACTTGAGAACCTGATACATTGAAGCGGTCATTCATAGAGCTGTAATTACATATGGTGTATTACGCATGAAAGAAAATGAAGTTAATGCACTAAAGGTGAATGGAAGTCAGTTGCATGATGAAATACTTCATGAGCATCAAATTAAGTCAAGTGTCAAGATGCAGTCTCAAGATATTCAGATCAATCCAGTTCAAGCAATAGATGACAGCTTGAATTGTATATCAACAGGCAGTTTGATCGAGCTGATAAAACAATAATGCATTACACAAGCGCAAATCAGTAGATTGAAATCAGATGCAAAGGCAAGAGTAAAAGGTCGATATGCGTGTAGCTAGATGATATGAGGTTGGTTGGTCAAGTTAAGCAGTTGGACAAGGCCCGACAAGCAGGATACAAGTAGTAGTTCGGGATATTATACCCACAAGCTGTGGATGCAGATATGGACCAGTAAATTGACTCATAACGCATTTGCTGAGGTACAATTGACTGCTCTACCATAATATCCTGGTAATGAACAACAGTATTACGGAAGCATCTGAACCCAGTTATGACACAATCTGTTGGAACTATTGATAGATTACCACTCCTTACTTTAACAAATTGTGTCATAGGGGAGGAGAGGATTGACCAGGAGCTTTGCTTAATGCTTGGACCTTCTCAAAACGAAAGATATTGGTTTGTATGAGTTTACAATGAACTTTCAATAATGATTTTTAAACTTGAAAAACATTGTATTATCATCTTGAAATTTCAACACAACAAAAGGAAAGAAAGTTTTTATAGTAAAATACCATGTAAGAATAGGAATATCACAGTTAATTTTCATGAATTTTTTGTGATAAACATTTTGAAAGCTCAGCTACAGGCCAAAACCTCACTAATTTGCGACTTGAAAGATCTAATATAAAGTGTGAAGGAGCAAGTAATGAAGCCAAAGTTTAAAAAATGACATTGACTGTTATTCCAACTATCAACATCGATTTAGAACATAGTGTTGCTAAATTACTTGTAGCAAATGAGCAATTACATAAAGAAAAGAGCATTTGAAACTGTCTTACAAGATCTTTTTGATACACTATTAAAAAGACACGCGTTTAGAATAAAGACAGCAGTGGTACTTCTTTATTTCTCAATATTAATCAAAAGTTGCGAAAAATGATGTTTAAAATCTCAGATTCAGGAAAAGGTTGCGCGCGCGCACTCAATGTCGCTCATTAAAAAAATGAACTGAGAAAGTTAAAGGAAATATCATAGATTCTAAGTTTGCCAAAGCATCAATCTTAGGGAAGCCGCCTTTACAACCATCTAGAAACCATTTAGTTGTTAGACAACCGAATGCGTTTACGTCTGAACGACCTAGAATGTCAAGACCACGGTTGCCCTCCCAAGTGATTAAGAATAATGATTTTTCTAAAACAGTTCACTTCTCATTATTTGCTAAAGTTTAGAGTAATCTGCTGCTGCAAAACCTCATCAGGTGAATGCACAACTAATTAGGAATAGTCTAAAGAATCATTTGGTTCTAATGATATGGTTTATGGCGTACTTTCTTGAGGATGCTAGGAAAATGACCACAGTCAAAAACAGGATTCATTATCATATGGCTATGGCCTCTACTAGAGCAACCACTGCACTCTTATGCTTGTACACCAAAACTAGAAAAAATATAGGAGTTCTCATGTATCTAAGTGTAGTGGTGGATGGTCAAATGGTGTGCCTTTTATGTAGATCACTCTAGGATTCTAGTTTCTTCTTGACTCCAAACCACTTTGTTGGTTCGATTTGTCATAAATAATCTTTAATACAAAATCATGATGATTGTATAACAAAGATCCTAAATAAGGTGAATTCTTGTGTAAAGTTCAGTCCCTCAGATCAGAAACAAGAATCCGTTGAACCAAAGAACACAACTCATAAACCTGGTAGGCAGATTGGTCATAGGACAAAGGTTTGCTCTCATAAGTCTTCCGCTGTGCATGAGGAACCACACACTCCTAGGTTCTTTTCTTAGGTGGAAACCATAACGGGTAGAATTTCAAGACTGGTAGTCTTTGGTGGATACTAACTGGAAAGGTGTTTCATCGATAGCACAACCATTGTTGACAGTGAACCTCCAAATGGTTCAATGATGATTTTCAATAACCATATGAATGCAATCAAACTCTTTATTTTAGTGCAGGTACTTCTAACTCAAGTGCAGGTACACCTGTCAATCCTTTAAAGGAAAGACTCAGAGTTTGGTTACCAAAAAGACTGATATCTCATACGTCAGGAGTTCAAGGAATTCAAATCTGATGAACATGCTGCAAATGATGCTTGATCACAGCAGTTCAAGCCTCGGTCCTCATTGTCTCATGATGTCTGTTCACATCAGTTCAGGCCTCATTCTTCATCTTAATGACGTTTGAACAAAATGGTTCAAACCTCGTTCCTTAATGTCAAATGGCGTCTGCTGGCATCTCTTCAAGCCCTGTTCCTTAAAGTAAAGAAAGGTGTTATGCCTGTTAGAGAAAGGAAAAGTGTACGTGTCAGTGCATTGTATCCTTAACAACGAAAAGAGATCTTTTTGGTATGAGCTAATATAAAAACATTCCAAGTTTTTGAGCTCTTTGGTAATGGCTTGTAATCAAATGTTAGATGGCATACCCCATATTCAGATAAAAGGACAAATGTACGTGTTAGTGCATTTATCCTTACTAACGAAAAGAGAAATCTTTTCGGTCTTGAGCTACTTTCGAAACACTCAATGTTTGTTTAGTCAAGACGATGGCTTTCGTATTTTCTATACGATCTAGTTTTTCAAAAGAAAAGGAGAGTGTATCGCTTCTGTGCGCTTTTATCTTCAAAAGAGAAAGATCTTCTTGTTTTTGACACCATTATCACTTAACAACTCTTCTATTTTTCATCCTGCCTTGTTCGTTAGTTAAGTGGTACAACGTACATTAGTGGTAATTATTAATTCACTAGATCAAAATGGCAATCGCATATGCAATTTTTGAAGGGGAGAATAGTGAATTAAATGTGATTAAAATGGTTTATCTTGGTCTTTGAATGTGTATAAAATGGTCAAATGTAAAAGTGTAGGGTGTTAAATCTATAAGGTGTTAAATCTGTCTGTAGGGTGTTAAATCTCATCTGCTAGGAGATTAAGATAATCTAAAAAGCACTTGATCTTGCTTAATGTTAGATAGACGGTTGCATATTCTTGACGGAGGATGTTACTTACTGCATGGCGGGTTTTGGTGATCTGTTGGGCAGCGTCTTAGGCTAATTGTCCATGTCTTGGCCTAATAAGCCCAATAAACCTCTTAGTCCTATTCCAAAGGACCATTTGTCTTGTTGACTCTCATACAGGCTTAGTTAACTTGTCATTGAGCCTATCAGATAATCTCTAGACCATCGACTAAGGTTGACCAATGTGGAATATCTTTGTGCTAATCTGAATATCAAGGGCATGTCAAACTCAAGGCGACATCTTTTCTATACAGTGATTTTATGCTTTGGTTGTATATCTTTGTTGATATTCTTTAACAGATACGATGGCAAAAGAGAATATTCCTGCACCTGAACCTACAAGATGAGATGAACAGATCCTTCATTGCTCAGAACAGTTACATATTGGAAAGGGAAATCTTCTCTAAGATCTACAGAAGTTGCAGAAGAATCCTATCTTCCACATTTCAGTTGATATTTCAAGAACACAAACTTCGTTAGGGCATTCACTGCATCAGCAAATTCCCTTCTATCTACATTCAGCTATTCTGGAATACTCTGACTCATGATGCAAAGACTGGGGAGCTTTCAAACTTGATGAAAAATGGTTTACTCTGAGTGGTGATCTTTTTCGGAAGGCCTTAGAGATCCTCCTGCTATGACAACATCGTCCTAAACCAGATCCTAGCTGTTGGAATTGGGTAAACTATCAGCTTAAAGAAGCTGAAGTAGAAGTCTGTTTGCAAGAGAGTTCATGCTTCTCCAGCAAGAATTATGTCTGAATCTGAACCCGAGCCCACACAAAGAAGACAGTCTGAATTCGATGGCAGAACAAAATGTTCCCGCTCAACCACCGACAAGAACAGATGAGCAGATTGTACCTCGCTCTCAGTGGTTAATAATCGGGAAAAGCAACCTTCTTTTCAATGCTCAAAAGATTCAAAAGAACCCCATCTTTAGATTTCTAGTGGAATCTTGAAGAATACCACTTCTTCCATGCATTACTGGCCTCAGCAAGTGTCCTGCTATCTATATGCAAACAGTTTGGTAAACATGATATATGCGATGAAGACTGGGGTTTATAGTTGTCAAGTTGATGATACAATGGTTCAATCTACGTCTGATCTTCTCAGAAGGCATTAGCAATTACTTTGTCATCCTGCTCAACGTTTGAGTTACCTCCGTCTGGTAACGCAGTGATTGATTTTGTTAATGAGCTGGGGTATCCTGAACCTGTAGAAATTGTCTCCAATATACGGGTGAATTATGTGTTTCAACCATGGAGTGCAATTCTAACCTTAATCAACCAGTGCTTGACAGGAAAGACTTCTGGCAGTGACAAACCCAGACACCCAGTTCTGCAAATTCTGTGGGGAATCGTCACTCAAAACTATTGTTGGAGCATGCAGAGCTGTTATGGGAAGAGTTTACTCAAGGGATCCAGACATTTTTCTCACACAAGGCGAGTCACAAAGCCAGTCTGAAGGACCCAAAGAAGAAAGTAACTCCTCTCCTCATTCCTTATGGATGGTTTTCCAAGGTGATAATCTACTACTTGGCAAGCAAAAACAATATCCATCGACGTCCTGATTCTGCTGTTCATCATACTGGAGATGATTTTATATTGGGAAATCTCAAGTTTTTCCCAAAAGGTGAGACTGTTGAAGTGTTTGGAATGGCAATTCCCGATCCCTTGATTACTGAAGCCATTCAACAATCTTCGTATTATCCTAAGTATCTAGAATTTGGTGCTAAGAATACAAAGAAAACCCACACAAGAAAGTTGCAAGCGAGCAACATGTTACAAAGGTGCTCCACCCAGAAAACCCCCCCCCACAACCACTACTCTAGTGAACATCCAAGCCAGATCTGCTCGACAAAGAACTTCCAAGCATAAGCTTACAGAAAGTTAGAAAGGAAAGCTATTTCCAACTTGTTGATGATGATGATGAAGTCAACAATATCGTTCCTCAAGAAGAAGGTGATGATCCTGATCTTGAACTGGCTAAGAAGATGATTTTGGACGCGCATCAAGAAAAGGGAGAAGGTAAAGGTGCTGATGCTGACATGGAATGAGCTATTTAGCTTAGCTTGGATCCAGCCTTTCTGCCACAAGGTCGGGCCCACTGTTGGAGGAGTAACGATCAGGGTTATAGTATCTAAAACATACTCTTAAAACTTGCCTGAAGTAGTGGAAAGGAAGGGCCAATTGTAACCGAGAACAAGTTGCTCATTCCCTGATGATCTGTAAGAAGAAAAGAACTATGGATTTGTTTATCCTTGTTAGACGTGATCAATCTCTCCTCATGTTTCGGACAACTGGATCCTCTTCTCAACCTTATGATGTACATGAGAGGAAAGTATCATGAATCTTCAATCAACATCAGATCAAAACGAAAATAGAGTGGAAACAGAAGCCGCTGCTCCTAAAGGTGACAAAGATCAAGGTGAAGTAGATTCGTCTAGAGTAACATCAGGAGTAAGCATACCTGTTAGTACACAAGGCCAGGCTAGATCAGACATTGAAAATCACCATGAGGGCTTGGCTGGACCAGACCCCTGAGCCCATGCAGAAGACCAGACTGGATCAGTCTCTGGAAAGTTCATGTGTCTCTTGCTGGGGACAAACTTGGAGCAACATGGTTGATGATATTTCCTCGATACAGCCTACCCAATGGTTCATGTAAGACCTGATGCTTATAACAGGACGGAAGTGTAATCGAAGATAATCCTGATGTCATTCTGGTTCTATGTCGTTCAATGATAAATTATTCAAAGATACTGATAACTTTGGGGATTAATTTCTTTATGACAAACCAACCAAAGATGATCAGGAGAAATCTAAAGTTGTAGATGACTCTGATTCCACCATACCTGATCCAAGTCATCAAACCGTCACGTTAACCCCTCTAGTGATTGCTCCCGTCACTGATTTCTCATCTCCTAAACCTTCTTCACTGGTCATACCTCCACCAATCAACATGGAAGCTACAAACTATTTTGCTTTCAGAGATTCCTTTATTGTGTCAAAGAAGAGTTCTTCTGATTCATCTAAGAAGCTCAAGGGTATTCATACTCTTACTCCTGCTAACAACAAGAGGTGCTGACATAATGAAAGCTCTCAAGGAAAAGAAAGAAAATGAGCAAGAGAAGCCTGAACTAGAGGCTCAAATGAAGGAAAACTGGTAACCTCGTCCTAGGGGTTCTGATGAGGTCCACAATCGTCTCTAGGAGCTCAAGTGAAAGGAAACTAGATCCAAGCCAGGGGTTTGATAAGGAAAAGCTAATTTCTTGAGTGGAAGCAGATGGGACATTGAACATTTTGGACAGAGATGATAAGCCTGGGGATGAAATGAGGAAACTAAAGCTTGATCCTGAAGAAATATATAAGTAAAGATGAACCAGGAAAAAATACTATGGAATACAAAGTTGAAATCCATGGTCATTGTTCCTATCCAACAAGTTTGTTCATCTGTTCCTTTACTGATACTTTAGTCATCGATCTCTCATCTCCTAATCTAGTATCTCCTCCCTGTCAAGAATCATTCATTACAACTTTCACCACCAACATCCGCACTATAGCAGAGCAGTTCAGTTCTTGAAATGGTCAAGTCACGGCTCTTATGCAAATCAGTTCAGGACACGCGCCTTCTTTGATGACTCCTGGATACATCAGTTCAGGACTCGTGCAAAACTTAGTTTCTCCAACATAAAGTCAACTACAAGATAATTGCATTTGGAGCTACTTGACTTAATGAATTCCAACTCCATTTGGTGTGAAACGGTATGGTTGAGATCTACTATCTCAAAGATATTTTTGGTTTCTGGCAATTTGTTCAGGTACCGTGCCTCAATTGATAGTCTGTTCATAGCAGTGCAGACCCTTTGCTCTTGAAATGACGTTGGATCAAATCTATTCTAGTTCCTTATGGCCCAACGACAAGAGGACAGCTGTTGACAATATCTCCTCAGGACATCGTTTCAAATAACAAAAGGTGTAGATTATGACATCTCTGGCCACGTTCCCCCAAGAGAAAATGTTGTTTCTCTAGCAGACAAAACAGATTCGTCACAAAAGGAGATCGAATTTCTATTCAATCATTTCTTTGAAGAATATTTCTCTCCAATAAATGTTCATGCTGAAGAAAACAACAATGATCAAGCAGCGAATGCATCATTTTGACAAGATGAATTTATCAATCCTTTCTGTACACCGGTACAAGACATTGCTGAGTCTTCCTCATGCAATATTGATAATGAAAATATGCATTCATTTCAACCAACAGAGTTATGAATACCAATGACAAAGATCATCCATTAGAACAAGTTATTGACAATCCTACAAATCCAGTGCAAACAAGACAACAGCTTGCCACAGATCTTGAAATGTGTATGTTCGCGCTCATAGTGAGTACAGAAGAACCAAAGAACAGTAAGGAGGCAATGGCTGATTCTGCATGGATCGAAGCAATGCAGGATGAACTTCATTAGTTCGACAGACCACAAGTCTGGGAACTCATCGACAAACCATTTGGCAAGACAGTGATAAAGCTAAAGTGGTTATGGAAGAACAAAAAAAAAGAGGATGAAGTTCAGACTGTTATTCGCAACAAAGCAATACTTGTAGCTAAAGGCTATGCTCAGGAAGAGGGTACTGATTTCGAAGAATCATTTGCTCCAGTTGCTCGTTTGGTAGCAGTTCGGATTTTCGTTGCCTATGCTGCACACAAGTCCTTTCCAATCTACCAGATGGAAGTTAAAACGGAATTTCTAAATGGTCCACTGAAGGAGGAGGTTTATTTTGCTCAGCCGGAAGGGTTCGTTGATCCTGAACATCCATAAAAAGTCTACCTTTTAAGGAAAGTATATACGGGCTGGAGCAAGCCCCAAGAGGCCTGGTATGTGAATTATCCAATTTCCTGATGTCCATAAGGCTTTTCTAAAGCATTTTCAGACGTTGAGCAGGCCGAATGCATATTGATACTGCAATAGCACTTCTAGATGGGATACAGTTCGAGGTGACAAACTTGTAAGCAAGATGTAAAGTAATAATATTGCACTCTGCAATATATTCAACAGAGACACATGTTACATGGTCAGTTATCTGCATGTTGTCATAAGTTAATGTGGATGAGGACACAATTATAGTTTATGGCTTTCACTACAACAAATTTACTGTTGTACTTCGTTTCACAGTCAGCATAGCAATCTCATGCAAAGTCTTAACAACACTCTCATACAAAGCACATCCATTCTCGGTATCAATTCATAAGGAACAGGTTGTATAATGTTATTAGTAAATTATATTTTTTAGAACTGATTCCAATTAGTGATTAATTTTATGAAAGCCCTTTGAGGATCGGTTTCTTTGTATCATTGTCAGAAGGATTGGTATGAGATGTTTGACTCCAGCAAAATTGGAGGTTCTGACAAAACATAGCTGCTTGTATTTATATAATACATCATACTTATATATAAAAAAATGGATTGTGTTACATTTCTGGGCATAACCGGGCCTCATCGAAAAGGAATACAAGCTCAGTTGCATTTTTTTCCTTAGCAACGAAAAGAGAAGTCTTTTCGGGTATTGTGCTACTCTAAGCATAAAACATTCAAGTTTTGAGCTTCATGACAATGGCTTGCGGTTTTTCTGTCTGCAACACACTTTTTTATCTGAGGAATGGCATGTCGTGGAAAAGACAGTTGTTCCTGACAACGGGTAATTAATTTTTCCCGGGCATGGATTATTTCATATCCATGAATCATAAGAATAAGTGTACGTTTCAGTGCATTTATTTGTCAAAATAAGAGAAATCTTATTTTAATTGGGAAAAAAAAGTCGTCTTCACAATGAATCAATATTTTCAGTAATCACGAAAAGATTTTCAACGATAATTCGACCTCTCAAACAATGACTACAGCTCTTTAAATAGAAAACGGGTCATTATTTGAGGGGGAGAAAGTGTCAAATAATCTTTCAAACGGTCTTTCAAAATAAGTCAAGGATTAAACAGTTGAAGTTTTTGATAATGACAGATAACAATTTAAAGGGAGTTAATTCATATTAACTACATGTGCCTTAGATGTCATTTGCTTCAAACTTTAGGGACTTATTTGCAATTGAAGACTTAGTGAATTCAGGCTTTAAACTACATACGACTAATATTGCCAACGCGTCATAGTTTGTAAAAAGACTTAGGAATGTTTGGAAATTCTTTCGTAGTTTAAAAAGCCTTGAAACTGATTCTCACGGGATAGATTTAAGTTTATTAATTCTGCGAACACGATCTCAAGCATGTGTGCATATAAGATTTTTCTGATTCTGAGGTATCGAAAACATCAAGGGGAAGGAGTAAATACACTGAAAGGTACAACAACTACACGTGATAGAATCCATAGCCTTATTTAATTGTAGGCCATTCCGGGAAGACAAATGTCTTATCCGCAGAGAAAATCAGTGTTTTATCGTGTTACTTTCCGGTGCGCTATTCCAACCACATAGGAGAAGAGATATCTTGTCATTTATGGTATGCATCAGTTGAGATACCAGGGAAATGTGTTGTCAGAAGATTGATTAGAGCGTGAGAAGATTGGTTACTGATTCAATTAATGCTTCCTTTAACAGTCAATCACCAAGCGTGTTTTTAAAGGAGTAGAAATATTTGATCAAAGAGGGACATATTGGTATGATAAGTATGATAATTCCTCTAGTTAGTCAGTATCCGATAGAAAGAAAAGTGTACATTTGGGACTTAGTTGTCTTAGGTGTTATCAGTTCGTCTACTGAGAGGGAATAATTGAGATATCCGGGACTTAGTTGACTTTGGTGTTTCAATTCATATCATCACTATCATGTTAAGAGAAATTAGACATCCGGGACTTAATTGACTTTGGTGTTACGGTTTCAAATTAATTGTGTACTTCATCGATTTGGGCGTCAGACTTCAAGTATTCTTAATGCAAATTGCAAGAAGGCTATGAACCTACTCAAGAAAGGATTGCTGATTCAAGGGGAAGCTAAGACAACTTCCAAAAGGAGAGTATCGAGACGGACTACAGACTGCTTACATGGACAAAATGACTATGTCATTTTCGGTTTGAACATTTTCAGGTCCTGTCTCATACATAATCTTGTGAATATATAAATGTGTAGTGTAGACTTAATTATAGGCTAATATAAATAGTGATTGAGTACAAATTTTCAAGAATTTCTTAGAAAATTCAAAATCTTTCAAATTACAGTACTCAGCACTATCTTATATATCCTTCAATGATTGAGGGGGAGCATTAATATGTTCCAAACACGGCTTGTGAATAATTGGCACACTTTTCTCCGAAAGTTTATAACATATTTAAATCAATTGATATCCAAAATGTCAAATGATTTGAAATTTTTGATAAGGGGAGAAAAATGTGATTAAAATATGTAATGTGATCATATTACTCAAGTGTATACTCCACCAACATGTGCTAAACAGTTTCGAATACCGATGCACATGTTGAGGGGGAGCTTTTCTGAAAAGCAAAAACAATCGGGTACTAAACACTTTGATAGTTTTATCATAAGTACCTGATTGAGTTTTTCAACAGTGATTTTATGGCAAGGTGAACTGTACCAAAAGACTGACCATGTATTTACTGTTATCGAAGTTATAAGGATGGTAAGGTTAGGTACTCGTTCCCATGATCCTGCCAGAACCGGAGGGATCTACCCAGGGACTATCCACTAGTTAGTGTAGAAGTCCTTAGGTATGATAAAAAGGAGTAAATGTGAGGAAAAGGGAATAGTGCCGACTGAGATGGAGCTAGTACTTGAATAAACCCAACAAGGTTCTAGTCATGAAATCTTGGTAAGCACTAAAGGGGTTGAAGAATGAAAAAGAATTGTACGGATAAAGGGTGTAAAGAAAGAAGCCCTCCATACACTTAGGCAGAAACCGGGTCAATACATATGCTGTCAAAATCACTAAAATGATTGCTGACATTGAAGTGACATCATGGACCCAGTGATGCAATGCACAACCCTCCCAAGCCACTCAGAATCTCTCAAAAGATTTCTGTTTCATTTCTCACGGAGACTAAACATGTAATCTACTGACTCACTCACTCCGAGTAAGTCGGTATTGAAAAGGTGGCAGTCAGCTCCAGCCTCCGATCACTAAAATCAAAACGCACTTTTGAGTCTAGAGCCAAGAGATCATCAATTAATCTCGTTAGGACAATTCCAATTTACTTGTTATTCACACACTGTGATTACAAGTTTTATCATAAGAGTCCTACGCATTATCCTTGTGATTTTGCTAGAACATCCGAGTGATACGTAAGTATTTACAGTGAAGATGGAAATCCTGCTTGAGCCAACTTCAAACAAGCTCATGGTAGGTGACTTGTGTGATCCTTAATGGATCAAACTTGTGAAAACTGGAAAACAACAACGGTGCGATTCTACATGAATCAAACTTGTTCTAGTATACGAATTGACGGTTAATGGACTTTGGAAAACAAATAAAACTTTCGATGTGTTACAAAACTCTTTTGCAAAGTATCGCATCGATTGTTTTTACAAATCAATTTTCTCTTTATTGCTAACTATTTTATTACAGGAACATTTAAAGATGGAGATACCATGTTCCAACAAAATCAAGTTCATAACCGCGTACTCATTCTCAAACGACACATTCTAAGATATCATGAAAGCTCAAGTATCTGTTTTTAAAGCTTCCGCAACTCTGAATATTCAAGTTTTCAAGATCAAGAAAAGTGTGAGCATATCATTCAGAATGACACAAGTTCACAAGACGGCAAAAGATCACATGATGATGATTAAAGATTATGATTGGATGATGATCTCAAAGAAGCTCAAAGATCACATACAAGTCAAGCTAAAGCCTAAAAGTCTAAAGTTTACTGCTTCAGATTTACAAGATATGGATAAGTGTAATCAAACGTCTATGAGCTATACATAAGATCAATCTGAAGATTGAAGAGCTTAAGTTTAGTATTTTTAGGGGTGACCTCCCTTAGGGGGATATTGTTAGATATTAGAAAAAGACTTGGTCACCCCGTGTAATTTACTGTTCATTATAGCTCGTAGTTTAATAGTTAAACGTACGACTTTCGGTATTAAGCCGGGTACTAATACCCGGTATATTGTAAGAACTATAAATACCTCTTCCAACTTTGGAAGAGGTAAGCATCTATTCATTTTACACACACTCTTTAGTGTGTTTTTCTTAGTTTCTCTCTCAACCATTCTCTCTCTAACTTTCTCTCTCTAGATCTCTTTAGATCTATTCATGTTTGTATGAAATCGGGATCCTACAACAACAATAGCAGAGTCGGCCGGAGCTAAGTGCTCCTTCTCCTCCTCCTCCTCGTCCTCATCATCCTTATCCTCATCATCGGTGTCATCCCCAGATTAATCACCGTCATCAGCATCTCCATCATCTCCCCTGTCCATAGGATAGTCAACCGGACCATCCTCTGTCTCATCATCCTCATACTCCTCTGGATCCTCCTCGGGATCCGACTCAGCAACATACCCTGGTGACTCAGCAGTGAGTGAATCAACAGGAGGTAATGGCTGCTCCTCAGCCGGGAACACAAGCTTATCCTCCAGTGGTATATACTCAGGGTACATAGGCTCTGACACGTAGTCAGGATCATGTACATGTATGAACATAGGCTCACGCTCATCCTCGTCCTATAGAACTGGCGGTGTCTGTGGATCCTCTGGGCCTGGTATGTAATCCGATGATGGTGGGGCTACCGATTGCATGGGAAGTCCATTGTACCCGTACATGATGACTCGCGGAGAACCTCCGTTAGATATCTCCTCATCGGCTCCCCAGAAGACCCTGCCTGGCTCAGAATCAGTATAGACGGAAGTGTAGGTAATCGCATATGATGCAGAAGACATGACTGCTGCAAAAGCAAAAATAACTTATATAAGTATTACTTATACGAGAGATCTGTATGTTATGTTTATAAGTTTTAATTATAAGAGTCTTATAGTAATATACGTAATATAATTTATATACGCGTATATTAATCATGTAAGCACTTAGTAACTACTAATGCTAAAACAGTGTGTATCATGTAAGCATATATGTGCTAGATGCAAACAAGTAATGCATGTATGTCCCGTGTAAACCCTGTTTGTAAAATAAAGTGTTTAAAAATGGTTATAGTCCTGACAAAAAACTTTTGACCTGGTTCTCTATAACCTTGGCTCTGATACCAATCTGTAACACCCCCAAATCTGGGTAGCAGGGGAATGTTGAATATCCGAGGGTGTTACTTCATAGATCAATAGCACAAGATATGAGAACGACCACTAAACGTGTCGTTTAAAAGATACATTGGATTTAACAAAATACTTTTTGTTACATAAGCTCATGGCTTCAAATTGTTTGACAACATAAGTAAAGATTTCGGTTTATAACAAATGTCCCAAAATGTAATGCGCCTCAAATCTTTAGTATTGATTCTCCAAAGAGTGACCCCCAATGTATCTTGGCACCTCGTGCCTTATTGACCTGAGAAAACATGCTTAAAACGTCAACATAAAGTTGGTGAATTCATAAGTTTATGTATGTAAATTGTAGGACCGCAAGATTTCCAAGTGTATGATTAAGCAACAGATGTAAACATCATAAAAAGTAATTACGTTTTTCTAAGCTCATGACACTGAAGCTCGACGTGTATGAATGCAATAAATTACCAATATGTACCCGTGAATGATGTTCTAACCCGCAACATCCCAAATCCGACATGGTATACGTTTGTTGTCCGGTAAACCGGCACAGTGTTTGTGGTTTCGAATGGAATCAAAGGAGGTGTTTGTTTGCGGTTTATGATCCGAACAAGAAAAGAGAAGTGTGTTTAGTTGTTGGAGAGAGTTTAAGGTATGTGTGAGTTTTCAAGAGTGTAACATGGTATATGTGAGTGTGTATTTATAGGCAAAGTAGCTAGTTACATGTTTCTAGTCCTAATCTAGCCAAAACCAGCCCTTAACTAGGTGGTTTTGCAATTTCTAGTTAACCACACATTGTTTTGTTAAAACAACTAAGTACCATTCTTAATTACATGATCTAGGTACAAGATTTACCAATATCTAGCAAAATATTAAGGTTAGTGTAAATGTGTGTGTATTGTCGTGGCATCCAAGAGAAAAGAGGAGTCAAATGGTTATTAACCATTGTGTAATGAGTTTACTAGGAACACTTAGTACATGTTTTAATTAACCATGGATTCTACAAGTACTTAGGGATCATTAGGAAGATTTCTAGGTGATTTGTGTGTACATAATGTAGCCGTGGGTTTCCAAAGAGAAAGAAGGATCCAAAGTGATCTTTAACCAATGTATATTAGCTAACTAGAGACACGTTGTACAAACCTTAATTAAAACTTAGACGTACATGCACTTAGTGTAAGTCTTAAGGATTTTCTAGTTATCTTTGTCCCCATATTCGGCCTATAAGAGTTAATAACACAAGAATTTATCAAATTTTATGTTTAAGGATTAAAAGTGGGTATTGGTTTGAGTCTAGGTAAGACTAGGTATTTCTGAGGTGTGTCTAAATGTATTTTATTGCGAAACGTAAGTCTTTTACGTGACCAATAAAAATAAAGTACGCAAAGTTAACAATTATCTTTTTAATAATTATATAACTCTTGTTTGACGTAAACCTTAATTTATTTGGTGACCGTTTACATTAAATGATTATTTCTAGTCTACGCGATTTAGCTTAAAAGTTAAATTAAAATGTAACACCCCCATTTTTAACATATAGCAGCGGAAGCTAATTTGGGGTATTACTTCAAGGTACAATAGTCATAATCATAGAAAACGAATCAAAAAGAGACGTTTTTGAAAATCAAGTTATCATTCATTTATTCATCAGAGTTTTTACAAACAAAAGGTCCCAAAATCTAAAACATAAAGTTTGAATGATAACAGTTTGGCCATCTTCAAGTCCACGCCACTCCGTGCCATAAGTTGTTTAATTACCTGAGATAAAACATGCTAAAAAGTCAACACAAAGGTTGAGTGAAATTCATAGGTTTGTGATGAATAGTTTAAATACAAGTCATCATAATAGTGGGTTACGTTGTTATACACCCATAATAGTAATAGTTACAATGAGAAATCATTATTATAGAAAACACTTGGGATATATAATAATCAAACGTTATAGCCCCAACGGGTGCCTTTGCCAAAACACCCGCAGTTATATTCTAATGATGTGCAATTGGTTACCGGTATGACTGGGTACACCAACGGGGAGTCCAACCCAAATAGATCTATTCACAACATTCGCGCTCACTCCGTAGAGTAATAAACGATTCATGATATTGGGGACTTAAAGGCAAATAGTTACTTAGGTAATAATAAATCAGGACAACATACAAAAATAATTGCATTCATGGTTTATAACATGTATCCCCCTCGCGGGTTTATAAAACATTTGAAATATTGAAATGCGAGGCTATAAACTCACCTTAACAGTATAGGGAATTTTGATTGATAAGCAACTGTATATGAATGATAGAGTAACGGGTTTGTACACGCAACTGGGGTAATTTGTCATGTTTAGTTTGTTTGTTATGATTCTAAAGACTTTATAAGTATAATTGAATACTTTGATTTGAAGTATTATTTGGAGTATTGTATCCATCCGGTCTCGGGCCATATATTCAGAGGTTATTCAGTAAACGTTTGAGGTGCTAGGGGCACTTTAATCATAACCCAACACACAGTCAGAAATTAAATACAAGTTGAAACCCCTTAATATGAAGCTCCCTAGTATTGTGATACGATATAGATTCGGGACAGGATTTTTATAAAGCACATCGATGATGAATTTTATAATTGTTATAACATAATCGTTTTAAGCGTTTTGCTCAATAACTGGAAATGATAAGCAGTCAAAGCGTTATTAAGTAAAAGTTATTGTCCCTTATATGGTTTTGAACACCTTTTACTCCTTTTCAAAATGTTACATTTTAGACCCTTAAGAATGAAAAATGGCAAAATATACCCTTGGAGTTTTCACTTTTACAAGTTTGGTCCTTCTAGTTTAAAAGTACCAAAAAACTTTTAACATTTGTACAAAAGGTAACTTGTATTTTGGAAAGTGACATAATAGACCCCTATAGTTATAACTTTGATAAAATGACATTTTCAGTCCCTTTAGTTATAAGTTTCAGAAAGTTACGATATATACCCCTTGCATGAAAAATGTATCGTTTTTAGTCCAAAATCCATAATAATGATATTTTTCAATATGAAAAGTAATTACAGGTTATAGCTTATTAATATAAGCTAAAATATGAAGGTTTAACTGTAACAAATGTTCAAAATAACGTTTCGTTTAAGCTAGAAACAAAAGGGTCGAATTAGGTTTTTATCAATAAGAAACCATGGGTTTGAGATTCAAAGCTTCAAAAAATAGTTCTTGCTGATCGTAAGGTATTTTGAAACATTCATATACAAGATTATAAGCTTATAGAAACAAGATCTATAGGATTACTTGAGCAAAAGGGTCGAAGGAAAAAGGGTTTTTTATGATCGTAGCCTAGAACTGTTTCAAGACTTGTTTTTCTTTGCTTTTTTGGCTTCTATTATGAGCTTAGGGACTTCTCTTGATCTTCAATTGCTGCTATGGAAGTGTCAGAATTCCATTTGTGGGTAAGAGATGAGATGTGGGGGATGATTTGAAATGGGGTGTTGGTTCGGCTATTTATTGGGTAAAAGAAGCCTTTGTGCCAAAGTTTTCTTCAGGCTAAGGTTAAGAGCTGGAGAGTGGTGACTAAGGGATGCTATAGGATGAGTGTTGTGAGCTATGGAGGTCTAGGATACTAGCTAAGAGAGGTGGAAGGTTTTGGAGGGTGTTTGTGTGGTTTGGCTAGAAATGGAACAACAAGGTGATGATGTAGCTTCTTGGTGGCCATGGAATGTGTTTGAGGTACTTGTAAGCTGCTATGGAGATGTCATGAAGGGTGCTAGGGTGAGGGTGTGATGATATCATGGTGGTTCTAGACGTTTTAGGGGTGTTTGGTTTGATTTATACATGGCTGTTTTTGGACAGCCAAACTCCTGTCTCGGTAAAACGGTTTCATTACAAACTTGTAACTACGATGATGCTAATACCAGTGAGCATGGTTAGATATTTGAGTCCTCTAAAAAACTTTTAATTTTACATATTTAGGGGTTACATACAAAATTTAGAGACTAACAAGCCATTTAGTACAGGTGTTGCAGAATCTGCGTTTCTTTTACCATTTCGGATATAACTAATTCTCCGATAGCGAAATGGTGTTGAGTACACCAGTAAATGTATCACAAGACATAGGGATAAAACTTAGTATTTTCACTTAATAACCAGAACCTATTGATTTTTCTCAGATCCTATGTTTTATCAACATATCATATTTCTTGAAAACCATGAATTAGTTTAAGGGTGTAACGGGTTTGCTATGGTTTTATGATTTTGGTTTAGGGTTAGATGAATTAGGGTTTAGGATTAGGGTTAGAAGTTTTTCTGTGGCATGGGTGTTTGTACTTGTGTTTAAAGTAGGTGGTAAGATATAAAAATGATTTAGGATGGTAAATGACTTAGTTTGTAGTTCTATGCACAATTGACTATGTACATGGGCTTTTTGAAAGTTAGTAACTTGCTTTTAGGAGGGGGAAAAAGATATTCAAATGTTATGCATTGATACTTGTATACTTGCTTTAAAGGCTTGTACATTCATTTTATAGGTATACATTACATATAATTAGGGTTTTGATGTAAACGTTAACGTTTAATGCTTGTTTGAGAATAAAACGGCTTTGAAAAGTACGTTTAAATGAATAATGTACTTGGTAAAAATGATATTAAGATATTGACTTGACATATTAGGAGGTTTACATGATATAAC
Organism: Tanacetum coccineum; assembly: GCA_026074375.1. Taxonomy (NCBI): domain Eukaryota; kingdom Viridiplantae; phylum Streptophyta; class Magnoliopsida; order Asterales; family Asteraceae; genus Tanacetum; species Tanacetum coccineum. The sequence goes on from BQNB010002928.1 coordinate 71,139, forward strand.
ATAGTATAGATGCTTAGCTAGTTGGATTTGTGATAACCGTTTAGTTTGCTATGTAAATAATGTTACATATAGTATGTATTAAGCGAAAAATTTCCCGTTACAATGTGATCATCTATATGATACAGTAGAATTTCATTGATGAAAAAGTTCAGGTTGTTTTTGTCCTCCTCCTTTTACAGAAATCTCGTCTCCCGAGATTTTAGTTGAATGTCGGAGTGATGTTAAGGAATGATTATGAATTGTAAGAGAGTTCCTAATCATGTTGGATACAGATTTGAACTTATGAACGATGAGACTAGGAGACTTGAATATATATGAAGGGTAACAATGAAAAATGATTAAAATGAAGAGAGGAATTATTTATTACCAAATGGATTGAAAGGAAAATTGTTTGTACGACATGCCATACTTAAGGCCACTCTTTATATTTTGTCATTGACAACAGAGGCGTACCTAATCCTTGTAACTGAGAATTTATACATTTTTATAGTTCATTGTGATTTATAAGTTCTTATTCAAAATGAAGAGTGTCCTAATTTATTTCAATAAGATGATTATAAATCATCATATTTAAGCATATGATATCAAAACGGTGTTAAGTAGAAGATGTTTCCTTGGTGGTATGATTTTCCAAAATTATGAGAAGAATAATGAGACACTAAATTACACGATACTGATCCAGAAATCACGCTTGGAGAGTTTGGCATACAATTCCTCCTTTCTGAGTAATTCAAAAATGATTCTCTGATGACCTGTGTGATCTTTTTTGTTACGAGAGTAGATAAGGTATATCATTGATGAGACTATTACGAATTTGTCCAAGGATGGTTTACACACATGATTCATGAGATTCATGAATATAGTAGGGGCTGTTCGTTTTAAACCAATGACATTTACTTGAAATTTAATAGTGTCATGTCTAAAAGCGTTTGGATAATGTCTTTACCTTACTTTCGTTGATGATAACCAGATCTTAAGTTGATTTTTGAGGGAAATCGAACCTTGAAGTTGGTTGAATAAATCATTGGTAATGGGTAATGATTCTTTATAGTAATGGTCCCCGGTGTAGGTAATTTCCATATACCTATGAGATTTAAATATAGTGCGTTTGGTTACCTATTCGGCTAACACAAATGGGATTCGTCAATCCCGATAGATCTATCCACAATATTTGCGTTCACTCTGAAGAGTAATCAATGGTCCATGATAGTAGGGACTTGTGGCATAAAGGGACTTAGACAACAAGCAATAATATATCAAAAAAGCATACAGATGGAAAAACACTTGCATTCATGGTTTAAGCATGTATCCCCCTCGCGGGTTTATAAAACATTTGAAAGATTAAAATGCGAGGCTATGAACTCACTAAGTCTTTGAAAAGTAATCACATTGTTATAAGATAAACGAGTATGTAAAAGAGTTTTGTAAACAAGCATGTATCCCTCTCGCGAGTTTATAAAACATGTAAATAAGTAAAGGCGAGGTTATGAAATTCACAAAGTCTTTGAAAAAGAATCACATTGTTATAAAATAAGTGAGTATGTAAAAGAGTTTGTAAACAAGCATGTATCCCCCTCGCGGGTTTATAAAACATGTAAATAAGTAAAGGCGAGGTTATGAAATTCACAAATCAGGATAACATATAGTTGGAAAAACAATTAGTTTATGCATGTATCCCCCTCGCGGGTTTATAAAACATTTAAGAGATTTAAAAGTGAGGCTATAGGATGAGTAACATAAGCTAGAAACTAGCCTTGAGGTGTTGTTTGGTCCATGTGGTGTCGCGGCTAAGAAAGAGGAAAAGAGATGTGATGTGACCAACTTGGTAGCCAAGGTATGAATTAGAGGTACTTGTAAGATACTTAGGAGCTGAAGTAGGTGAGTCATTGAGGTGCTTGAGGTGTTAGAGCGCTTGCTTAGGTTTAAAATGGGTCATTTTGGAGGGAAAAAGGTAATCAGGTAGAACTAGGGCTTGTTTAGGGTTTTTAAGGTTTTTCTTCAAGCTAGGGTTAAGGTTTAAGATAGATTAAGGTTTAGGATTATAGTTTAGTGTTTAGGATTAGTAGTTAGGGCTTAGTTTTAAGTTTTAGGGCTTAACTTTAGGTTTAAGGTCAAACTAGGGTTTAGGGTTTCATTTTAGGTTTTATGGTTTTTAAAATATGTATGAGAGCTTATGAATAGAGTAATTAGGGTTTACATGTCACATATTAAGTGTAGTAGCTTGTACAAAAGTGGTGGTAAAGAAACTAGAATGAAAACGGTAGTAAAACAACTATTTTGGATGTCATGCTTAATGACTTGTACATTATGCTTTTAAGGACTTGTACTTTGACTATATGTATACATTACATATAGTTAGGGTTTAAAGGTAAACGTTTAACGTTTAAAGCCTGTTTTGATATAACGTTGCAAATGGTACATTATATAAGTAATGTACTTTGTAAAAATGATATTAAGATATTGACTTGACATATTAGGATGTTTACATAATATAAACATAGATATAAATGGCATAGGTAGGTTGTGTGAGCTTGTTTAGTTTGCTATGTAAACAATGTTACGTAATAGAATGTAATAAAGCAAAAAATTTCCCCATACAAAGGTGATTATAATAAAATAGGTAGATATTACATTGATGAAAATTTCGGGTTGTTATAGTCTCCACCCCTTAAAGAAATTTCGTCCCGAGATTTAGTTGAAAGTTGTAGTGGTATTGTTTAGGAATAGATGTAGGTACTGGGCATGAATTTGATCTTTATGTTAGGCTAATCAAGGTCACAAGTCCACGTGTGTGATGCATTTATAATTATGTTGCGCATCATAATTATAATTGCCTCCTTTCATACGTCTACTTATTTCCAAGATCACACCTCTTGATGACGGCCAATAGAATTTCTCTAGATCCTGATATATCTTGTCAGAACCTGGGTGGATGGAATACATCCATTAACCTTTAAAAGTCAACATCGAATAAGAATGTTATCACAAGTCTTTGTCAAAATTTTCATACCTAGTGGTATTGAAATCATTTGACATTGTATAGATTCTTGTGTGTTTCCTTGTTATTACATTGCAGGATATAACAGAATTTTTTTTTTGAATCTAAAACTTCTAGAGATGGATATTTTAACAAGCATATAACTTATTAGGTTCCTTGGGAATAGGTTTATTTTCTAGTGATTTCATACCGTAACCACTTTAGATAACTCATCAAGTGGTGATGTAGTTGACCTAACCGGTGATGATGAAGATAGAGATACTGAAATGGGTGATTCAACAGGAGTCTCGGTGTCTTTAAGTGGTGGAATTTCCTCGAAAGGAAAGAAATCTCAAGAATCAAACATTGGTGGTAGTGATAATACTAGAGATAGAGGTAAAACAGCTGGTAGAGCAATAATAGCTTAGGGTGATGGAATAGCATCATATGCTTGTATAACCTTCATATATGGATCATTGATAGCTAGTGAGGTCAAAAGATACTTAGTTAAATTATCTGAAGAGTCAGGAGAGGTGTTTCTCGGTGAGGCTGGGAAATAGTCCAGTGAAGCCGAGATATAGTCAGGAGAATGTGTAGAAGAAAAAGTATCCTCAACATCGGAATCAAACGGAATATTAATAGGATGGGGAAAAAGACATGACTATGTTAATAACCTAGCTGTAAATAACATAAGTTATTTATATAACAGTATAATAGTTATGTATTATTTGCCATGGAAATTTCTTACACATACTATTCTGGAAACTGCAGCGGCACGGAGGACTTTGATGGCTAGAAAAAGTAGTTATAGTTAAGGTTTTAACCTTGTTCTCTATAACCATGGCTCTGATACCAATCTGTAACACCCCTATTTTTGACATATAGCAGCGGAAGCTAATCTAGGGTATTACTTCAAGGTACAATAGTCATAATCATAGAAAACGAATCAAAAAGAGACATTTTTGAAAATCAAGTTATCATTCATTTATTCATCAGAGTTTTTACAAACGAAAACTAGTTCTAGTACATCCCCAAACCACCAAAGTGAAATGAAAAACTGATTCATCCTTACTACTACCTATCTCGAGTCATCTACCTAGTCATCTTCACAAGAAGATTCACCATGTAACTATTCCCCACAATCTAATAGTCACTTACCACCACCACAACCCGTGGAGGTTGAACACCTTTTATAATGCACAAACCTATGCCTATCTTGATGCCTCTTTATGGATCAACGGGTCATCCTCATATCCCGACACTCATAAGCGTTTGTGCCTATGTTGTCAAAAGTCAAGTGAATTTCGTAATAAAATGCGTCTCATCCTCATATCCCGACACTCATAAGCATTTGTGCATATGTTGTCAAAAGTCAAGTGAATTTCGTAATGAAATGCGTCGCCATCTCAAACTCACAACCCATAAGAATTTTTGTGCCTATAGTTTCAAAAGTCCAAGTGAATTTTGTAAAAATGCGTCTCAATCTCAAACTCAAATCCTTACAACCCATAGTCTATCACTACACAACAATGCCTTCACATCTAAACCATTAAAATTATCTCCTCAAGAACAGCCCACACCCGTGTCTCTAATACATCCAATTATTCCCACCTTTTTATGCAGAGTGAAGAACGCAAAGAAGATATTCAATCTTCAAGTGTTGTTGTGTCATCATAATGTCATGTCTTTCATTTTTTTTCTCACCATGAAAGAATTACTACCTCATTTCACATTTTCACCTTTGTTTGTCAACATTAGCAACCAACAAAACACCCAACAAACCATAGTCCAACACCTTCCCGTCTTTATGCACCACATCCTCTTGTGTTATGTTATCCTCAACAAATCAACATTATCATCAACATTTAGGTTGAGACCTAAAGTCCTTACGATCATTTTTAACTTTAAACACCCCAAACTGAAAAGCAATACATAATGCTTAACAGAGAAACCTTGAGGATTTAGGAATCTCCGTAATACAAAAACCCTTAGTCTATTCAAATCCATATCAACATCTTGGTAATGGCAAGTGCATCGTCATTAAAGTCCAGTCAGCAAATGGTAACTCTTATCTTTTTTTATAGCACATCTGCTGATGATAGTAATACTGATCCCGGATCGTTCAAACCAGCGGAAAGTGCCAACTGTTCCTTTCCGTACCATTAAAGTAGAAAGGTTAACAGCTGATGAACTCTTTATAGTTTCCTGTTTTTACTACAGGAGTTCCAGTAGGATCGATGTTCCTGTTGGGATTACTAGCATTTGCCATTGTTGCAGCTTTATGCTTCTAGACTCTAGCATTGACACTGGGTCAGCAACTAGTTTTCTAAGTCAGCTTGAGTCATAGGCGGATGCTATTCGATTTGATGTTCATTTGTGAGGCATTCTTAGTACTATACCATTAGTCCAGATATTGACAATATTTTTATTTATACACACATCCCCGTGGCTAGGAAAAAGCTAATCCTGGAATATCAAGCTCGTAGATAGATGAGTATTCATAACGGGTTTCTTGATTCGGTTGATGGATTCTGGAGATTTTCTAGATTCCGCATCGGTGACGAATATGCATGTCGTTGATAATGTCTCCTAGTTCAGTAATCCTGAAGCGGGCTAGAGAAATCTTATGGTTACTTCCCATTTGTTTCCTCTGGAGTTTGGTAAATTGGGCACGAGCTTGTTGAAGTTCAGCTTCCAAAATATCAAAATCTTGTTGGATGAGTTTACTCGTCTTTTCCGAGACCTTCCTGATCTTCGACATTATCTCTATATCACAATACGATCGAGAGAGAGTTCTCCAAATAATTCATAAATTCCTTCGTTTGTTCCTCATGACGCTCTATAACTTGTCTTTCGAGAGCTTTCACCTATCTCTAAGGCTTGAGGTAGAAGAAGATGATCGGCCTTATTTCCTGGGTGACAAAAAATCTTTTGGAAGAAAGAATTCTTTCAGGTTTAGGTATTAAAGATGGAGGTATGATAATTGGAGGCGGGATAGTGTTTTTTAGTATAAAGCTTGCAAAACTTTCATGTAAAGATCATCATGAAATAACAAAATAGTTGGTGAAGCTAGAAGGACTATTCCAAATGAGTTGGAAGAGCTAGAGTAAGTTTTTCATTTCCCGTTGAAGTTGGATATAATCCGAGAAGCGAAGGAAATATTTGGAAGTTGGAGGAAAAGGCATCCTCCATATTGGAAGTAGGATGGTCGGGAGAAGACATCGTTCTGTTTAACAACCCAACGATAAATAACATAAGTTATTTATTTAGTAATATAATAGTTATGTATCTTTACATACCATTTCGGAAGATATAGCGGCACGGAGGACTTTCTTGGATGGAAAAAGAAAAAAAGTTATAGTTAAGGTTTCAACCTTGTTCTCTATAACGTGGCTCTTGATACTAAATCTGTAACACCCCCATTTTTACAATATAGCGGCGAAAGCTAATCTGGGGTATTACTTCAAGGTACAACAACAACAAATAACAACAACAAACCCAATCCCGCCGAAGCAGGTATGAGGGCGGTGATAATGGTTGACAGATCCTACCCCTACCTCCAAGATAAACCCAGAAGTAAAGAGACTGCTTCTAGAGGACCTCCGGCCAGTGTACGTGTGTATAAGGGTGATGCTCAAGGATAGAGAATGAAACAAAACCAAAGCAAACCATCAACCAACATCATTATAAAATCAAGGAAAACAAACAAACACCAAACAAGCAAAGGGCACAAGAAAAGCATACCAGTACAAGCGCACATGAGACCCAAGGAAAACAAGCACACAAAAGACACAAAACAAGCAAAACACATAAAGGGACATAAACCACTAGTCATAATCATAGAAAACGAATAAAAAAGAGACGTTTATGAAAATTAAGTTATCATTCATTTATTCATCAGAATTTTTACAAACGAAAGGTCCCAAAATCTAAAACATAAAGTTTAAATATAACCAGTTGCCATCTACAAGTCCCCACCACTCCGTGCCATAAGTTGCTTAATTACCTGAGATAAAACATGCTAAAAAGTCAACACAAAGGTTGAGTGAAATTCATAGGTTTAAGTTAAATAGTTTGAAAGCAAATTCAATATTAGGTTACGTTGTTATACACCCGTTATTTGTAAAACCTAAATTATTTCCATAGATCATGAATCCGAAGCTTGGGGATATATTGATACATTATATCCCTCAGACGGTGCAATGCCGTTGCCAAAACACCCGCAGTATAGTCTCATGATTGCCATGGTTACCGATATCAACTAGGGGACACAACGGGAGTCCACCCACAATTAGATCTATTCACAACATTCGCGCGCTCACACCGTAGATAATTAACGGTTCAGATATTAGGACTTAAAGCAAATAGTTACTTAGGCAATAATAAATCAGGACATCATACATATATAATTGCATTCATGGTTTATAGCATGTATCCCCTTCGCGGGTTCATAAAACATTTGAAAGATTAAAATGCGAGGCTATGAACTCACCTTAACAGTATAGGGAAATTTAATTGATAGCAAAGGTATATGGAATGAAAGTAACGGCTTCGTCATACGCAACCTGGGGTAATTGTATAGTCATAGTTTGATTGTTATGTTCCAAAACTTTATAAAGTATAATTAAATCTTTGATTGAATTATAATGTATATGTGTATCAACGTTCGAGGCCATCATAATTCAGAGGTCATTCAGTAAACGTTTGAGGAGCTAGGGCACTTTAAATCGTAAACCCAACAACTCAGCAGAACGTAAAACCAAGATGAAACCCCTTATATGAGAATCTCCCCCCAGTATTCGTGATATATAAAGATTCGGGAGACACATTTTAAAAAGCCACATCAGATGACGAATATTATAATATTTATAACAAAACGTTTTTAAGCATTTTGCTCCAATAACTGGAAATGATAAGCACGTCAAGCGTTAATTAAAGTTATGTCTTATAAGGTTATTAACACATTTCTACAACTTTTTCAAAATGTTACATTTTAGACCCTTAAGAATTTAAAAATGGCAAAATATACCCTTGGAGTTTTCACTTTTACAAGTTTGGTCCTTCTAGTTTAAAAGATGTACAAAGTAAACCTTGTACTTTGGAAAGTGACATAATAGACCCCTATAGATATAATTTGATAAAATGGACTTTTTAAGTCCTTTTTTTTTTTTTTAAAGTTATAGTTTCAGAAAGTTACGATATATACCCCTTTTGCATGAAAAATTGTATTGTGGTTGGGTTTTTTTAGTCCAAAATCCATAATAATAGATATTTTTCATATGAAAAGTAATTTACAGGGTATATAATAATTGCCATATACCTATGAGATTCAAATATAGCGCGTTTGGTTACCTATCCGGCTAACACAAACAGGATTCGTCAATCCTGATAGATCTATCCACAATATTTGCGTTCACTCCGAAGAGTAATTAATGGTCCATGATAGTGGGGTCTTTTAGCATAAAGGGACTTAGACAACAAGTAATAATATATCAAGAAATCATACAGTTGGAAAAATACTTGCATTCATGGTTTAAGCATGTATCCCCCTCGCGGGTTTATAAAACATTTGAAAAATTGAAATGTGAGGCTATGAACTCATTAAGTCTTTGAAAAGTAATCACATTATTATAAGATAAATGAGTATGTAAAAGATTTTTGTAAACAAGCATGTATCCCCCTCGCAAGTTTATAAAACATGTAAATAAGTAAAGGCGAGGTTATGAAATTCACAAAGTCTTTAAAAAGTAATCACAATGTTATAAAATAAGTGAGTATGTAAAAGAGTTTGTAAACAAGCATGTATCCCCCTTGCGGGTTTATAAAACATGTAAATAAGTAAAGGCGAGGTTATGAAATTCACAAATCAGGATAACATATAGTTGGAAAAACATTTAGTTTATGCATGTATCCCCCTCGCGGGTTTATAAAACATTTAAGAGATTTAAAAGTGAGGCTATAGGATGAGTAACATAAGCTAGAAACTAGCTTTGAGGTATTGTTTGGTCCTTGTGGTGCCGCGGCTAAAAAAGAGGAAAAAAGAGGTGATGTGGCCAACTTGGTGGCCAAGGTATGAATTAGAGGTGCTTGTAAGCTACTTAGGAGCTGAATTAGGTGATTCATTGAGGTTTTTGAGGTGTTAGAGTGCTTGCTTAGGTTTAAAATGGGTCATTTTGGAGGGAAAAAGGTAATCAGGTAGAACTAGGGCTTGTTTAGGGTTTTTAAGGTTTTTCTTCGAGCTAGGGTTAAGGTTTAAAATAGATTAAGGTTTAGGATTAGTGTTAGGATTATATTTTAGTGTTTAGGATTAGTGGTTAGGGCTTAGTTTTAAGTTTTAGGGCTTAACTTTAGGTTTAAGGTCAAACTAGGGTTTAGGGTTTCATTTTAGGTTTTAAGGTTTTTAAAATATGTATGAGAGCTTATGAATAGAGTAATTAGGGTTTATATGTCACATATTGAGTGTAGTATCTTGTACAAAAGTGGTGGTAAAGAAACTAGAATGAAAACAGTAGTAAAACGGCTATTTTGGATGTCATGCTTAATAACTTGTACATTGTGCTTTTAAGGACTTGTACTTTGACTTGGTGGGAGTTTATATTTCAAATGAGATGTTATATTACTTATATATATGCTTTGATTGCGTGTACATTGATTTTATATGTATACATTACATATAGTTAGGGTTTAAAGGTAAACGTTTAACATTTAAAGCCTGTTTTGATATAACGTTGCAAATGGTACATTATATGAGTAATGTACTTTGTAAAAATGATATTAAGATATTGACTTGACATATTAGGATGTTTATATAATATAAACATAGATATAAATGGAATAGGTAGGTTGTGTGAGCTTGTTTAGTTTGCTATATAAACAATGTTACATAATAGAATGTAATAAAGCGAAAAATTTCTCCATACAAAGGTGATTATAATAAAATAGGTAGATATTACATTGATAAAAATTTCGGGTTGTTATATAAAAGTACACGCGTATCAGACCAAAACAAATAGTGATGAATGATAGAGTCGTAAAATGACCTGAAATTGAGAAATGTTACACCAACGATATATGTTTCATTTATTAAGCAGTTTTGGAGAACAGCTACTGCTAGAACAAGTGCTAATGGAGAGGTGGAACTAACTGCTACAATAGATGGACAAGTAAAGACTATCACTGAAGCATCTCTAAGAAGACATCTAAAGTTGGAAGGCAATGGTGGTATTACTACTTTACCCAATACAGAGATATTTGAGCAACTTGCTCTAATGGGGTATGTCTCTGATTCTGAAAAACTTACATTTCAAAAGGGTTATTTTTCTCCTCAGTGGAGGTTTCTCATTCATACAATCCTACACTGCTTAAGTCCAAAGAAAACTGCTTGGGAGCAGTTTAGTATCAATATAACAACTACTATAATTTGCTTGGCCACAAATGGGACTTTTAATTTTTCAAAAATGATCTTTATGCTATGGTTAAGAATTTGGATAGCACGCATAAGTTTTTAATGTATCCTACATTTATCCAAATCTATTTAAACAAATAAAAGAGACTACTTCAACCCCACACAAGAACTTATATTGCTCACTCTCTTACACATAAAGTCTTTAGCAACATAAAGAGGGTTTCAAGGGGTTATTCTGGGGTAGATTTTCCTTTATTTCCTACTATGATCACTGCACCTGAAACCTCTCTTTCTAGAATCACATCTTCACCATCCTTATCACCAGAACCATCATTATCACCTCAACACACACCAATCACTGCCCCATCAACCTCACAACCAACAAACATACAAACCATACCTGTTACTGAGGAAGCTGCCTCTATGCCCTATGAATCACCTCTCTAAAGTGTTCACTCGCTTGGATGTGATGAGGGTAGTTTATCACTTCATGAATTGACGGTTCTGTGTAATAATTTTTCAAATAAAGTAACAAGCTTGGAGACAGAGTTGGCACAAACCAAACAAACTTATGGTACTGCTCTTACAAAATTAATCAAAAAGGTGAAGAAGTTAGAGCAGACAGTCAAGTCAACTCAAGCTAGGAGAACTAGGATAGTTGTTTCTGATGATGAAGAAGGTCTAGAGGATCCTTCCAAACAGGAGAGGATGATAGAAGAAATTGATGAAGATACAAGTACTATGTTGGTCACTCCTACAATGGTTAGCAGTCAAAGTAAGCAATCTGAAGATCACTTGAAAGTGCTAAGTGCAGCTAAAGTACTTGCAGATGCAGCTAGAAAAAGGAGGGAAGGTGCAAATATTACTCCTTATACAAGAAGAAAAGGGATGATTAGTACTGCTAGTGGTAACATTAGTACTGCTGAAGAACCAATTAATATTGCTGGCGTTAGTACTGCTGATATGGATCAAGATACAAGTACTTCTTCATCAGCTGCAACAAAGAATAAAGGGAAAGCTATTATGCAAGAATCTGAGCCACCAAAGAAAATCAAGAAGAGGGTTCAAGCACAATTAAGTGTTGATGAGTAATTAGCTAAGAAACTATTTGAGGAAGAACAAGCAAGGTTTAATGCTGAACAAGAAGCCAAGGCTGATGCAGAACACAAAGAACTCCTAAGAGTACAAAAGGAATTAGATTCAGCTAGACAAGAACAAGAGAAGTATGACTTTGAAAAAACTTTAGAGTTGCAAAGACAGTTGGATAAATAGGAAGAAGTAACTGAAGCTACTCAAACTCATGATATTGATCGGAGTGATCCTGTTGTGTTAAGATACCATGCACGTCAGAACAGATCTTTCTCTGTAGCAGAAGTAAGAAAGAACATGTGCATATATTTGAAGAATCGGGGAGGATACAAGCTGAGTCACTTCAAAGGGATGACCTATGAAGAGATTAGACCTATATTTGAAAAGGTATGGGATCAAAATCATACCTTTGTACCTAAGGATTCTGAAATTGATAAAGAAGTTATAAAGAGGTCAGGATTTGATCTTCAACAAGAAAGTTCTAAGAAAGCTGGAGGAAGTAGGAAGAAAACACCAGCCAAGAAAAGAGCAGGTGAAAAGGAAAGTGATCAAAGTGCTAAAAGATAAAAGATGAAGGATGATGCTAAGAAGGAAGATCTTAAAGAATATCTGAATATAGTTCCAGATGAAGGAATGAATGTTGAGGCTTTGCAAACCAAGTATCCACTCATAGATTGGGAAATCTACACTGAAGATTCAAGAGTGTATTGGAAGATCATCAGAGTAGGATATCATACAAAAATATATCAATTCTTTGAAGATATGTTAAAGAACTTTGACAAAGAAGATTTAGTAAACTTTTGGAAATTGGTTAAGGACAGATTCAGTTCAACAGAACCTACTGATGATCTCTTGGAACTTTAGAAATATATGCATGATCCATTAACATGCAGATTATATGCTGCATGTGGAGTTCACCATGTGTCCACTAAGACAGGTTTGGATATGTTTATGCTAGTTGAGAAGGACTATCCGTTGACAAGAGGACTTCCAGTAGTTGATTGTGGTTTAACACCTACAAGTAGAACAACATGACAGAAAGGCCAGAAGAGCTTCTTTCTACAAAAGATCTTATCTAGGCAAACAACCAAAGGAAGTAAATGATGTTTTGGAAGCATCCTCAGCAGAGTAAATCAGAAGAAACTTGAGATTTGAAGGTAAATCACAAGTTTATGGGAGGATTGTTGGGATTCAGAGCTTCTACACTTAGTACTTTAGTTAGTTAGTACTACCAGTACATTGTTAGTACTGCCAGTTATAGTTAGTACTATTAGTTATATATTTAGTACTGTTAGTTATAATGTTAGTACTGCTAAAGTGATATGCATGAGTTATATTAGGAATAGATATGCATGATCACTTGACGCGTTTTGTAAGCCCATTAGGGTTTTCCTTGGTGTATAAAAGGAACCCTAAGGCATAGTTAGAGATATTAAGTTTTCATAGTTATTCTATAACCTAGGCAGAATATTTGCAATCAATATATATTCAAAGTTTAGTATACATTGTTCTTCTTAGTATTACAAGTTAGATTCCGCATAACTTGTAGTATTCATAATCATAGTTTCTCATATAGTTTTATTTGGATTTATATCCAAGTTAACTAAGGCCTTGACATCTAAGAAGATCTATTAATTTGGGACTCACAACCAGCATTTAATTTGATTTAAACATGGTTATCAGTTATATCTATTATTTGGTTTCGTACGCTCTTTTGTCTTTGTGTTATTTGCTTTAAAGTGTTTATTGTGCTAGAATTGATAATTGTCACTCATAAACTGTGCCAGTCGCTAGGCTGAAACCCCCCCCCCCCCCATCTTATTAGACCCACCTATATAGCATAGTTTAACCAGTAGATAGACAATTAAAATACTGATGAATTTAGGATTAATGTTCCACCTCTTAGGAGTTTTGACACCCTACTTACCGCGAACTCCATCTTGACCGAGTACACTACTCGTTAACGTGTTATTTTAGGTTTGTCGGCTAAATAAAAATTTAAAACTTGATAATCAAATAATTGACCCTACACGACAGCACAACAATGATAGAGGCATGTTCCTAAGTCCGTTTAGATATAGAGTAAGGCCTTGTAACTAAGCTCCTAAATACAAAGATTATTAACGGCCCAAGTCAAGTTTGGGTCATTTTGGGGTAAAAAGTCAACTACGAAGTCAAACTTGCGTATACTTTTGAATATAGTTTATAACAAGTAAAGGTCGTAAATGTTATTAAACTAAGATGAAATGCTAATTATGGATTGTAGTACCTTAACTTTCGGCAAGCTTTTCTAAAAATGGAAAAATTAATTGAAAACGTAAATATTGTTAAGTGAGTTCAAAGCAAATTGTTTTTTGCGTCGCACTTAGAGAATTCTAGTAATGATTGTGTGTACGTAAATGATAGTATATATATATATATATATATATATATATATATATAAAATATATACATAGTATATAATAGTATATTTATATAATATATATATAATGCAAAGTATGCAATAATATAAAATAGTGAATACTTTTAGTCACGTACCGCTATATATGTATTATATAGGTCGCGGTTGAGACGTGAAGTTTATTGCGCTTGTTGATTTGATTGATTTGGATCTTTGCTTAAGGTGAGTTCATAGCCTCGCTTTTAAACTGTTTTAAAATGTTTTAAACCCGCGAGGGGGATACATGTTTGTTTTATAAATCGAACACATATGATTTTATAGTATGCTGGACCCGATTATGAGATTGTTTCCGCATAAGTAGCTATTGTTGAAGTCCCTTATTTCATGAACCGTTAATTTCCTTCTTGTAAGGTAAACGCTAATGCATTAAATAGATCTATTGGGTTTGACAACCCTGTCCGGGGTTTGAATCCGTTGGTGAAGACCCTGTCAAACAGACATTTTGTATTTAGAAATTAGTAGGTATATGACAATAATACCTTGTTTTGGGGCACCTTTAACATATGAAATGCCATGTGTTCTGTTAACGTTAGGTGTTATGAGCTTATTGCGTGAAAGAAAAGAAGTTGCTATACATTGCATTTGTTGCTTTATTTTCCCGAGAACTAATAATGTGTTCAAAGGTTTTACTTATTGGTTTCATTAAACTCTATGAATTTTACTCAACTTTGTTGTTGACGTTTTAAACATGTTTTATCACAGGTAACCAAGGCTGAAAGGAACGATGGCGTGGCGGTGTCATGCGTGTGGTGATGGATTTTATGGAAAGACTTCTTGTGTGTTCCGCTCTTTCAAAAATAATATCTTATGTGGTGTTTAAAAACAATGTCTTTTTATTTGAAACAATTTGTTTTTCAATGTTTGTACTAGACGGTGGTTGCGATTTTGTGGGACCTAACGCACTTTTAACTCTGAATAATTATGGAACACATATTTAGTAAAACGTCTTATTTGAGTCGTTTTCTATTATCGGTTATGAAGGATGCTATTTAGTAACACCAAATTGCTAATTTCCGCTGCATAATCCGAAGCCCCTCGGGGCGGGTGTTAAAGAGTGGTATCAAGAGCTTCAGTTATAGAGAACTAGGTTGTTTTCAAAACTCGGATTGTAATCGTTTTAGAATATCAAAGTAATATCGAGAGTCTAAGGTTATGAAAAACTAAGTCGAGTCTTTTGGAAAAACCTAAACTATAACGCTTCTACACGCACGTCGATACTCCTCGTTGCCATTGGTTACATATAAGGTACATTTATTAATTGTTATGTGTAAGTATGTTTACGTATGTGTTATATGTATAATTAATTAAGTACGGATAAATTTATGCATGTGTTGGATGCATAAAGTGTTATGTATTGGTGTATTTATGCATGTGTTGGATGCATAAGTTGTTGTTCATTGGTGCATTTGTGTATGTGTTATATGCATAATATGTCATGTAATTATATGATAACTACTATTACATATGTTTGGAATATAATAGAAATATGTTTGGATTGAAAGAGATCGTAAACTTGTAAATTTTTGTTTGTTGCGCTTAGATGCGAACCGTTATTTTGATAAGAAGTAATACGCTATTAAGTAAGTATTATATGGTATTTTCTAGATTATCATGGTGAATGAAAATGTGGATAATGTACCCGTTGTTGAGCCGAATCAACATGATGATGTTCCTGTTGTTCCCGAACCTGTCCTAAAAGATGAAGACGAGGACCTGGAAGAAGATGAATGTGAGGAAGAAGAAGATCCTCAAGAAGATGAAGATGATATGGAGATCGACGTTGAGGAAGATGAGAATGAGCCAGAGTTGACATATCCTTATGAAGAGGTGGATCCTCTTAACCCATCGCCGCCTACTTTTGAGTCTGAATCTGATGATAAGATTGAGGTTGAGAACCAGATTGAGCATGAGGATAAGACTGTTCCTGTTAGTGTCTATGAGGTAGGTGAATCGTCTACTACCGCTATTCCTCGATAGGATGGTGATAGATTGCTACCTGGCTTTATGAGACGGGATATTGACTCTCTTTTTGGTCGAATGGTCAATTTTTTGAGACGATTGTATGGTCGCGAGATGGCACATGCATTGGTCAAGAAGAAAGGAAAGGCAAAGGATAAGTTTTATGGTAAGTTGATTTTGGATTTAGGAAATGAAGTGCGTTCTAGTGTAGAGCAAGGAACTGCTGCAATGGAAAGGTTGGTTGAGAAGCTCGGTAATGTTGAAGAAAAATCTGAGTGTAAGAAACTGAAGAAGGAATTTGAAGAGGCAAGATTAAGCAACACATTCCTTCATATGCAGAAAGAACGAGTTGAGAGAGATCTCTATTGGACTAGAGCTCAAGCTCACGAGTTTTATCAAGAGATGATTCATAGGGGATTTGTGTTTGAAGAAAGACCGAATGAAGCTATCAATGTTCTGGTTGAGGATGTGGAGAGTTCATCACCGAAAGCATCGCGAGGGGATCATGATTAGTAATTTAGTTTCAATTATAGTTTCTTTTATTGTGTAATCACTAAACTGAGTCCTCAGTTAGTAGAATTGATGCTAATGGTTGTAACGACTTGTATCATTTTATGAAATAATGCAACTATGTATTAACTCTTTGTGATGAAAAATGAATGACTATATTTTGATTACTACTTGATGTTGTGTGACTGTGGTTATGAATGATTTGTTATTGTATCATGTTATGAGAATATCATGTTATGAATGCTTATCAGGTTGATTTATGTGTGTCGTGACAGAATCATGCCTCCAAAGTCTGCACCTATGACTCAAGCTGCTATTCGCCGAATAATTAAGGAAAGTGTTCATGCCGCTATTGCTATTGAGCGAGAAAGGCAAGCAAAGATCAAGAATGATGCTAGTGGATCTGGGCTAGTTAGGGGTCGAGACACTGCACCTGCTGTTCGTGAGTGCACTTTTGCTAGGTTTATGAAGTGCAATCCTGTTGTATTTTGTGGGATTGAGGGAGCTATTGAATTGCGAAGATGGTTCGAGAAAACTGAGAGTGTTTTTGAGATCAGTGAGTGTACACAGGGTAAGAAAGTGAAATTTGCCACTGCTATATTGGAAGGACCAGCTTTGACTTGGTGGAAAACTAAAGTTGCAACTATGGGTTTGGAGACTGTAAATCGAATGCCTTGGACTGAGATGAAGCAACTGATGACTGCTGAGTTTTGCCCGATAGAAGAAATACAACGTATAGAGCACGAGTTGTGGAACTTGAAGGTTAAGGAGTATGATATTGTTGCGTATACTCAGAGGTTCAATGAGCTTGCATTGATGTGTCTGAGAATGGTGAAACTGGAAAGAATGAAGGTTGATGCTTATATTAGAGGTTTAACGGATAACATCAAGGGTGAAGTAACATCTTCTAAGCCTGTTGATCTGAATGAAGCTGTATGTATGGCTCACAAGTTGATGAAGCAGAAGTCACAAGCTAGAAATGAAAGAATTTTGGAAAATAAGAAGCGAAAGTGGGAGAGCCTTCAAAGTGGAAATAGTAGTGGTAAGGGAAATTAAAGGGATAACTCTCGTCAGACTTTGCAGAATAACCAAAAGCAAGAAAATGCGCGAGCTATGGTTACCGCCCCTACTGATGGAAAGCTTCCTTTGTGTGAACGTTGTTTTACTCGTCTTGTTGGTCAGTGTACGATCAAGTGTTACAAGTAGGGGTGAGCATATGTCCAAGACCGGATTGGACCGCCCAAGACCGGACCGGATCGAGGACCGAAATGGTCCATATTGCCAGACTGCGGACCGGACCGAAATGGTACGGTCCGGTTCGGGTCTTCGGTCCGGTCCGGTCCGGTCCTACACGACATTATCATCGGGTTTTTGGTCGACGGTCCGGTATGCTCACCCCTAGTCACAAGTGTGGGAAGGTTGGACACAAGTCGAGGTACTGTAAGGAAAAGAGTGTTGCTACGGGTGCTAACGCTCAACTTGTTTGGACTTGTTATGATTGTGGTGAGCAAAGTCATACTAGGAACCGATGTCCGAAGAAGGTGAAGCAAGAAGAAGTTGGAGAAGTTCATGGTCGAGCTTATGCTATTAAGGACGCTGAGCCGAAGGGTCCGAATGTGGTTACTGGTACGTTTCTGCTAAATGACCGATATGCTTCTGTTTTATTTGATTCGGGTTCCGATAGGAATTTTGTGAACACTAGATTTAGTTCATTGCTCGATATCAAACCGATTAAAATAGAGGATAGTTATGAGGTAGAGTTAGCTGATGGAAGGGTAGTTAGTACGAACATTGTTTTGAAAGGTTGCACTTTGAGTCTAGTGAACCATGTTTTCGAAATTGATCTTATGCCGATTGAGCTTGGTACGTTTGACGTCATCATCGGTATGGATTGGCTTGTCAAGCACGATACCGTTATCGTCTGTGGCGAGAAAGTTGTTCGTATACCGTATGGGAGCAAGACATTAATAGTAGAGGGTGATAAAGGTGTGTCCCGATTGAAGGTTATTTTGTGTATCAAGGCCTGTAAGTACATCGAGCGAGGTTGCCATTTGTTTTTGGCACACGTTACAGAAAGCAAGTCGAATGAGAAACGAATTGAAGACGTGCCTGTGATTCGTGATTTTCCTGAGGTGTTTCCTGAAGAGCTGCCAGGACTACCACCGTCGAGGCAAGTAGAGTTTCGAATTGATCTAGTACCGGGGGCTACACTTGTTGTACGTGCACCGTACAGATTAGCACCGTCTGAGATGAAAGAGTTGTCGATACAATTGCAAGAGCTGCTGGAGAAAGGATTTATTCGTCTGAGTTTGTAACAACCCGAGTTTCGCGACGCGTACGACGATAGCGTATTCGACGTCGTTAATATTATTTTATGAGTTTCCGTGAACGAGCATCGACATTTTAAATTTTATTTGTCGAAAATAAATATTTTCGTATTTTATTACGAATAATTTTGAGAAACTTTGATAATTTTTATTTTTGACGTTTCGCGAGTCAGCGTTTGACCGCGCGACCGTTAACCGTCTTGATCATCGTAAAAATTTACGACGCGTCTCGTTATTATTTTTATGATCGTAAATTATTATTTTTGCGAACCGTGTCGTCTTTGTTCCTTGTTCGAGCCAAACTCGCGTTTTAAAAGTGTACACATTTTTATTAAATGTTTTAAAAACAAAAAAAATGTGATGGAAATAAAAATGGTCTCGGAAGTGTAAGCCCGAGTCACGGTTGTCGGTTTTTATTTACATAAAAGTATGGTGTGTCAAAAATATAAAGATAAAAGGAGGGGAGGACTATTTTTGCCAAAAGCTCAAAATAAGGAACTATATAAATGGAATTTACTTCCATTTCCTTCATTTTATAACACAAAACACACACACTTTCTCTCTAGCTCCACCACCACCACCGGAAAACTTTTCCGGTCACCGGAAACCGCCACCGTCGCCGTCGGCCGCCGGTTACCGCCGCCGGAAACCGCCGTGGTCGCCGGAAAAATTACATGCAACCCGAACAACTTATATTTTCCGAATCCCCTCGTTATTTTCTACGTTTTCCACTAAAAATATATAACATGCAATTGATATTTTGCTAGTTAGAGTTCGAGTTAGATTCGAGTGTTTTCGTTTGGTAAGTGGGTTGTTCTTGGATGGATAATTAATATTTCAAGCTCGGTTCAATTGAAAAATGTTCGGTTTTTGGTTTTGGGATGTGGTTCGAGTTCGGCTAGGACATAGGTGGAGGAAACAAATCGAGTTCCGATCTAGCTCACCTTGTCGAGCTTTGTGTAAGCATTCTTTTATGTTTATTTTGTCATTTTCTTGATTCGATTGTTTCGTGAATGCATGTGATGAATTTGGGGAAGAAATCTTTTGCGTGAACTTAGGTTAGATCGTATTTACTGGTGGTCGATTGATTTGATCATGTATTGTTTATTAGGTATATTAGCACATATTATAGTTGGAAATGAAAGCTTAAAAATGAGTTTTTATGTGTTTGAAAAGTATAAAACGAGCAGAAACTTGTAGGCACGGGGGGAAAACGAAGGTCCGTAAATTTATCAAATTGATTTTTTGACTTTAGTTAATATGTAAAGAGCTTATTTTTATGTTCGTTTCGGTAATTCGAAGTCCCGTAATCTTGATAACGAAGAGTTTTGGCCAAAAGAAGTTTGGATTTGGATTTTTATAAATTTTGTTTTAAGCGTTTTTATAGAATAATAGGTTATGTCCAGTTTTCAATAGGCAGTTTTGAGCACTTTCGAGTCCGTTTCCAGCTTTCGGAGAAAAACAACGAAAAGTTGTCCCTGGGAATGAGTGCGTTTTCGATAATATCTCTGTTGGTTCAAAGTCACGAAAATGGGATTATAAGCGGTCAAAACCGATGGTCAAAACTGTTGCGTTTTTTTTATTAAAATATCAAAGTTCCAGCAGATTCTTGCAGGGGCGTTTTGGTCATTTTCTGTCGAGTTTCGGGTCTCGGCTAAAACTAAAAAATTGTCCGGAATATCGTTTTGCATAAAATTTCTTCTTTGACCGAGTCGTGAAAATGTGATTTAGAGGGTCGTTTGGCGCGGGTCAGATTTGGGTAAAGATAAATATAAGTATAAAAGTCAAAGAAAAATCAAAATGTTGACTTTAAAAAGTCAACGGGTTAATACAAGACTTATTGAACGTTTATAAAAAATAATAAACGCTATTATTTTTTTACGAAGATAACAGTTTCGGTTAACGAGTTTATTGAACGGATAAAATTATAAAAATAGTAACTTTGGTAATATACGGGACATAATCCCGATATGGGTAATTAATAACCAAATTGAAAGTCGAAATTTCGACGAGATAAATAAATATTTTTACAAATATAATTGGATGCCGAGGCTTACCAAAAATGGTAACTTTCCAAATGTGGTAACTTTCCTAAAATAGAAAGTTTCTTAAAATAGAAAGTATTCGCTTAAGCGATGTATGATATAAATAAAAGAACGATCGCAACCTAATATTGTGGGATTTTAGGATCTAAGGCGCAAGTGGATTTCTCATCACATGTGTATTTTATACGATTTCTATCGTTGCGATGTACGCAATCTATCGGTCGTCTTTATTATTATAGTACACGTGCGACATAATTTAGGTCGCGCCGGGGTCGAGTTCGTTAATCGGTGACGCTCTGTGATTGATTGATTATTGACTGTGGTCTTCAATCAAGGTGAGTTCATAGCCCCACCTTTTCATTTTTAATGGTTTTCTTAAACTATTTTTGGGGTGAGAATACATGCTTGTTTTACCGAACAACTTATCGGTTACTACTACATAAGCGTTACATGAATGTTTTTACTAAAGCTTTTACTTGTCTACCACATGATTTCTAATACATGTTTGATACATGCTTGTTTTACCGAATAACTTATCGGTTACTACTACATAAGCGTTACATGAATGTTTTTACTAAAGCTTTTGCTTGCCTACCACATGATTTCTAATACATGTTTGATACATGCTTGTTTTACCGAATAACTTATCGGTTACTACTACATAAGCGTTACATGAATGTTTTTACTAAAGCTTTTGCTTGCCTACCACATGATTTCTAATACATGTTTGATACATGCTTGTTTTATAAACTGGACACAAGAAACTTTATGGTATGCTGGACCCAAATATGAGGTCAATTGCATGAGTAGTTATTGCCAAAGACCCCCACTTAATGAGAATGTCTTAATTGCCTATAATGGTGGTGTGAGCGCTAGTACAAATAAATAGATCTATTGGGTTTGACAGCCCTGTCCGGGGGTCTGAATCGAATCTTTCGAGCACCCAGTCAACGGACAATTTGTATATAGAATTTAGGGATAAGGCAATAATACCTAGTTATGGGGGGAAACATGAATTACATACAAGAATATGTGTTAAACGTCAAAGGCATTCGGTGTCATGAGACTTATGCAACAAGGATTTATATACATTGCATTCGTTTGAATGTATTCTGGGTTGAATTATCTTTTGAAATACTGTAGCTGACCTCGATCTTAAACCTTGTGGTCCACTATTGAGCAATACTTGACTTATTGAAACATTACTTGAATTTCGATAACAATTCTTCTAAATGCTGTAACGCTACTTTTCTTACAGAAATATTTCTTGAACTATTTCAATACTGCTTTTACTTAAACCTATGAATTCACCAACATTATTGTTGACGTTTTTGCATGTATTTTCTCAGGTTATTATATTGCTAGCTGAGCATTGGGAGCATTTGAGTCGCGTGGATATCAAAACTTAAAGGACTCGGTTTTTTTCACATTCGATAATCATTTATCTTTAAAATATACATTGAATCATGTTTGAACTCTTTTAACTTGGTGAAAAGGAAATTATTGGGACCTAAATTTACTCTGATTTATTTAAATCGAATGTGACATCTTATCAAACGTCTCTTTTGAGGTCGTTTACTGTAACTTGTACTTTATACTATGAAGTGGCACCCCAAAGTGGTATTCCGCTGCGTTGTGATTTTATGGGGGTGTCACAGTGTGTGCCACAAAGAAGGTGTCAATCAGTGACGGGTACTCCTGAGTGGCTAAGCTCTGCCTCTGTACATACATACGCATATAAGATGAAACAAATTAAAAATGACAAATCACAACACACCAAAGCGTATAATCAGATATATGTATGTATGTATGTAAAATAATTATAATGTTTATTACCATCTCATCTCAAAGGCGAGCAAGCGACCGGGATCCCTGTCGAGTTATGACCGTGCTCTTTGCCCAGTTTTGCCGATTTTGAGCAGCTCGGGCAATGTTCCTGGGATCATTCCAAAACTGAATATACTTATCCCAACTTTCCGCTTTTTTTGTAATGGCCTCGGGACGTGCCCGCCTGATCTTCTCCACATTGGTAAGTCCCGGTCGTGGGGTCTATAACCCAATGCTGGGCCTTGAAAGCAGCCTTGTTGGTATTGTACGCTTTTTGCAAGTGCTGCTGGATGCCGGCGTTGATCTCTGTCCAGTCGGGGGATTCCATGTGCGGCCTCAGATCAAACTGGGTCTGCAATCATATACAACAAAACGAAGACAGAGTTAGAGATATAATTTATATATTTATTTAAATTTGTTTATTTATTTATATGATATAAATAAATAAACAAATTTAGATAAATATACACAATTAAATAAATGAACACGATAATGAAATAAACATAAAAGGATAACTAACCCCAATATCTGTAATGAGCACCGCCTTCCGCTCCTTCGGACCTACAGCTAAGAAGGGTAGTACAAAGGTACACCCCTAATGACCTCCCTGATGTAGCTAGACCAATGAGCCGCATGGTCACCGAGAGGCATGACGGTTTCTCAAACCAGATCGGGACGAGGCCTTTTTTATCCGTGATTTCCTTTAAAGAGAGGTTTCGGGTCTTGTCGCGGGTATTCAGCCTGCCCGCTGCCCTGCCGCCCAAATTGGATAACCTATCATAATTAATTCTACTAACTAGTATTACTAGGTACAGACCCCCTATACATTTTATCCTCCCTTAAATGTAGCATGGATTTACATGACTAATATTAACCACTAGAAATTAAACCATGTCCATCAAAAGCTTTGTTCAATAAGTCAAACTACATTGAAGTCTGTGTGAATTTTCTCCACCCTAATGAGCTTCTTTTCATAAGAATCTCGTATAAAGTGGTGTCTGATCTCTATGTGCTTTGTCTTGGAGTGATACAGATTGTGCTTTCATATCAATGTGAATTTTTGGGTAATACATGAAATTGAAACCATAGTCCAACATTTGATTCCTGAAGACACAATACTTGTCCATAGCAACTTGCAAGCAGGCTACATAATTCAGCTTCTGTTGTCAGGTACCATTATGGTTTGTTTTCTTGCATTGCCATGAAATTAATCTGCTTCCAAGAAATTGACAACCCCAGTTGTGGATTTCCTGTCAAGGTTTGCCCCAGCATAGTCACTATCTGAGAAAGCTTCCAGGTCAAAGAAGATCCTCTAGGATCACCAATAAGCCTAAATTGGGTTTGCCCAAGGTACTTAAAGAAGTCTCTTCACCAACATTAATGTGTGAAGTCTTGGGAGTAACCTAAAAACGAGAACAAGCACATACTGCAAACATTATATCAGGGCCTAGAGGCAGTTAAATACATGAGAGAACCTATCATGGATCGATAAATGTACTTCCACTTGATCACTTTTCCTCATCTTTTGTCAATGCCATCTTGGTCTCTATTGGGGTTATTGCAGTTTTCACACTTGCAAGATCAAACTTTTTCAGCATGTCTGCAACATACTTGTTTTGAGAAATAAAAATTACATCTGTCTTTTGCTTGACTTACAATCCAAGGAAGAATATGAGTTCACCCATAGAACTCATTTTGAAAGCTCCATTCAATCAAAGGCCTTAAATCGTCACACCAAGACTTTCTAGTAGAGCCAAAGATGATATCATCTACATATACTTGAACCAGCATGATATCCTTCTTGTCTTTCTTAATAAATAAAGTCTTGTCAATTGTACCCCTTCTGTATCCATGCTCCTCTAGAAAAAGTTTGAAGAGAGCATACCAAGCTCTAGGGGCTGATGAAGTCTAATAATAAAGCTTTGACAACCTATAAACCTTCTTAGATGATCAGGGATCAACAAAACCAGGAGGTTGAGAAACATACACATTTTCTCTTAGTGCCATACAAAAATGCACTTTTGACATCCATTTGTATAACTAATGAACCCCTATAAATGAGGCAAAGGCTAAAATAACCTGGTAGCTTATATACTTGTCCACAGGAGCAAAAACTTCATCATAGTCAATACCTTCCTCCTGTCTATGACCTTGGGCCACTAATCTTGTCTTATTTCTAACAACTACTCCTTTTTATCCTGTTTGTTTCTGTATACCCATTTTTTTCCAATCACCTTTGCTCCATAAGGTAGATCTACTAGAATCCATACCTGTTGCAGCCTAAAACTGTAAACTCCCTGGCATAGCTCAACCCAACTTCATCATCAAGAGCTTCAGAAATCTTTTTAGGTTCCTCCTGAGATAAGAAGCAGGCAAACAAGCAATGATGTTGATCTTTGTTGCTTTTGAACATAACTTACAAGTGCATGTACTCCTGAAGTTTGCTCACTCTGCGTCTAGTTTGCACAGATGTCTTAGGATCGCCAGTATATACTTTGTAGGTGAATGTTGTAAATCCTAAGAGTAGGAATGGGACTAACAGCTACTTCTGTTGGTAAGTTGTTGAAGTCAGTGACCACACCCTCTTCATCATAAGAAGCTGCATCAAAGATCCCTTGCTTAGGCCTGTTGAAGATTTTGAGTTCTGGCATGTCTGAATCATCTGTATCAGGATGTTGAGATGCATCAAACTTGCCAGTATTAACTGATCCATTACCAGTATTAACTGAGGGAGTACTGGTAGTGTTGTTTTCAAGTGCTGCTCCTAAATGCTATGAGCAATTTTCATCTAACTCTATTTGAAAATCTAGAATATCACGGAGCATCTTCTAAAATGACCCTTTAGGAGAAGCTCCTTCTCCTGTGATTTTAATTGTTTTGAAGCTCTATCAAACACTCTACATACTTGAATTTGTAGAAGCTGTCCTTGTTCAACTTTTTCTGCAGATATTGATGGACTCTGTAGGTACAATAATAAGCTCATCAGCCTCATCTTCTTCCTCAGAAGCATTTGTATTTGAAGTACCTGTACTGTTAGTCACTTCTGAAGTACCTGCATGGTTAGTAACTGCTGAAGTTCCTGCATGGGGTTTAACTTGATTTTCCAAAGACACAGGAATATAGTTCATAGAATCAGTGAGATAATCAATATTAAACATCCATCTATACCCTACACCTTTTACATTTGGTTTCTCTTCAAGAAAATTTACATGCAGATTTACTTCTACCCTCTTGGTTACTAAATTATATACCCTATAGGCTTTACTGTTTAGTAAGTAACCAACTAAGAAACCCTCATCTGATTTACCATCAAACTTTCCAAGTATACTAAAAGTATCTAAAATGGTAACATGATACCCAAAAGGTCTTATGTAGCTAATCATTGGTTTGTGACTAAACAAAAGCTCATAAGGAGTTTTGTTTTGAAGTTTTATCACCCTTATCCTATTAAAGATATAGCAAGCAGTACTAACTGCTTCTGCCCAAAAAGTAGTTGGTAAGAGTGAGTCAGCTAGCATAGTCCTAGCAGCCTCAATCAGGGTCCTGTTCATTCTTTCATCAGCAACTCCATCTGCTATGGATTTCAGGCAATTGCTAATATTCTTGTTTATTCCCTTGTTCCTACAGAATCAAGCAAATCCCCTATTCGTAAACTCAATGCCATGAATCATGATCTAATGATTTTAACCTGTGATAAGCTGGTTTTTCAATTTTTCTAATAAAAGTCTTAAGGAAGCTACTAGTATCATCTTAGCAGCAAAAAGAATCCCTAACTAAATCTTGTACAATCATCGGTGATACAATGCAATAACTTGCATGATTTATGCTTTACAGAAGTAGGTCAAAAAGATCCATATGCAGGTGTGTAAGGTACAGTAATGTTCTTTCTAACTCTGCCTAAGGAGGCCTTGTGTTGCTTACTTTTTGCAGGCAACACATGATGGTCCATTTTCTGAAGACTTGAAGGTAAACCTCTTACAAGGTTGCCCTCACAAGTTTGTTAAATGTTTAACAAATTTATATGACCTAACCTCCTGTGTCACAATTTAGATTCAACAGATGTGCTTTTGCAATCAAACAAGCGTAATCTTTTGTGAGGACGCAGGGATTGTCTTCATATCAAACTAAACAAATCATTTTGCCTGGACCTTAAGAAATATCTGATTTCATCATGCAATCTTAAATCCAGGATACACAACAAGACATTCAGTCTCAGTAAAAAGAACCTTTGTACTTCTTATCACATATTTGTGATATTGAGAAAAGATTAAAATGCCTAAAGTTCTTTTACAAAAGATACACTATCAAAATCTAAATTACCAACTCTTATACTCACCTTTACCAGTTAGTACCTTTGCTACCTCCAAAGCAACAGACCCCCCTTAGCATTCTTTAAACTCATCTAGGTATCCTTGTTACCGATCATGTCCCTGAGCAACCACTATCAACATATACCTCTATCCTCCATGTTTTTGAGTGATGATCCTCACATGAAAAAAGAAATTAGTTTCTCTGAAGGACCTAGTCCTTTACAGCTTGGTTCTGCCTGTGTCCTTTGAACAATACTGTTCTAACAAGATTGGATCCACTATTATAATTTGGAGATGGACTTGTCTCCTCTAATTAAAAACCTGCTGAGGTCTTAACAGCATGCCCAATTTCCTTTACAGCATGAGAATAAGTCATTTCTTGTTGTATTTTCTAACAATGGGTCTTTCTCACAGGTAATGTGAAAGTTGAAAAATACTTCTTTGATTAAACTTAATTCACCTGGGGTCTTATAGACCTAAACATATTTGTGTTACAGGTAGGTACTGGTTGTTTAGTTCTACCAATATTAACATGAGTCCTGACAGAATTAACATTATACTTAACAGAATTAACATTTACCCTACCAGTATTAACATTAGGCCTAACAGAATTAACATTTGGCCTACCAACATTCAGTTGTAATGGTCTAGGTATAAAGTGATTAGCATGATTAACCCTGTTTGCATTAGTCCATACTGGTTTTGCCACCCTGTTACCAGTATTAAAAACCCTTTGTTTCTTAAACTCAACCTCTCTTGCCATTTTCTTTTCATAATAGTCACAATCTTTGATTAAATGACCTAGGCTGCCACAAACAAAACACCTTTTCTTGATGAAATAATAACCTTTTCCTAGTTCTCTTTCCATCATTTTATTCCAATTCTTTCCTTTAACTTCAGATGTCCCTTGATTTTTTCATTTGTTGCCTAGGAGTTTTTACGTATGTTGCACAACTAGGTTCAACTTCTTTTAATTCAGACATAACTTTTTCATTAGTTATTACAGACTTAGATATAGACATCTCATTTGGTACACTTATACTTTCTGATTTAGACTCAGAAGAGTGCTCAGAGGTATTTCCACAAGATCCTTCACTGCCATTTGATTGACAGGTAGAATGCTCAGTAGAGTTGTCATCTGAGTCACTAATTTCCTCTTGTGGTTTAAGAGTATAGTCTCTAGTTAATGGATGTGGAACTCCTTTGAAATTATCAATCTTTGAAAATCTATTGTATAAAGGTTTGTTAAGAAAATCTTCTTATGTCATTTAAAACACAGTAACGATTCATTTCTCCTTCATACTTAAAACCTCCTTGTTTGATTTGATTCATATCCTAAAGCCACCTTATTAATTTGAAGTCATACCTGAATCAACTAATTTCTAAAGGTTTTTAGATGAGTCTTTCCATGAGTCTACTGTTTTCTGTAATTGTTCCTTTTCTTTACAGCTTTCATGCCTATTCCCTATAATCTTTTAAGCTTTTTATCTTTTTGCATATATTTCATTTGCTGAAATGTAAGCTATTCATTTAGAAGATAATTTGCTGCTTTGAAAATAAACAATTTAAGCTTCTAATTTCTTAACAGCTAGAGTATAGTTACGCAAGTAATTTTTGCTTCTTTTCACCTAACCGATTCATTTTGTTCATCACACATGTAATAAGCTATTATTGAATCAATCAAGTTTTAGAACATAATGATACCTTAGTACATGAGCTGATTGCCAGAGTGCAGTGATTTAGTATACTTCTTCTCTACTGTATGTTCTCGCCCAATTGACACACCATCATCCATAGTTAGTAACAGTTCTGATTCTTGCTCTTTCCTTATCCAGCTCCTTGATCTTTGATAAAAGGAGTCTTTTTTTCTTTCCATCATTTGTCCCCTTGGATGGGCATTCTCTAGCAAAATGACCAGTGTTGTGACATTTGAAACATTCAAGCTTCTTTTTGTCAAAACCAACAGGTTTGTTTCCATCAATCCTGACTCTTCTTCCAGTCTTCTTATAAAACTTCTTCATTCGAATAGCAATCATTGCTATCTGCCAGTTTATGTCCATCTCTTCAATGTCTATATCATCAATCTGTTCCAGGTCTTCATGAAGCAAGTATCAATCCCTTCAGATTGTTTGGCAAAGAGTGAATAAATAACTTCATCAGCAAAACCAGCAGGAACTTCTCTTTCTTGAATATTGTTTGAAGAAGTAGGAGTATAAGTACTATAGGCACCAGTATGACCAGACTTAACCTTGTTAGTGCTGCTCTTGCTGTGTGAAACAAAAGCAACGTTTTGAGCACTTGCAGATGATTTTGAGGTACTTGTGAGTTCTTGCTCAAAAACCCTAAGGTTATTATACAAGTCATCAATGGACAAAGTGTCAACATCTGGTTTGGTTCTCATTGTCATTGCCAGATTTGACCAAGCTGGGGGCAAAGATCTGAGAAACTTGTGATTTGCATCCTCAGTTGATACTTCAGCACCATGGGCTTCCAACTGTGAGAGTAGTTGTTGGAACCTGTCATATCCTTTTTCCAACCCTTCTAAACTTGATATAGAAAATGCTTCAAACTGTTATTTTAGAACAGCTTTCTGCATCTTCTTTGAATTTGCATTACCTCCAAACCTAGTCCTGATGGCTTCCCAATCTCTTTAGCATCATCCAAACTATAAAAATCTTCTCAGATGTCCTTGGGAATTGCCATAAAGTAAATGGTTCTAGCCTTCTCACCTTTTTACAGCAAGAAAGTTCTGCAGCAGATACTGGTGGAAGTATTCTAACAACACCATCCTTTTCCAGGTTGAGATCTCTTACTTAATTTTCCATTCTGAAATTACCTTCCCAAACATCATTATCAAATATATCAAGTAAATGCTCCATCTTCATAGCCCAATATATCATATCTCCCCTCATTCAGAATTAGGAGTTTGATATTTTAAATATGGTTGTTGTAGGAGTAGATTTGTTGTTGTAGTGTTTGGTAGTTTTGCGGTTTATTGGTTGCAGTACATTGCAGATGCATCTTATGGTAAGATTCTTCATCATCACTAATATGTTGAGATAATCATCATTAGCATGTTGAGATATTTTCCTAGATCTGAAATGTAACTTGTGTGTATGAACTATGAAGTAGCACCCCAAGTGGTATTCCGCTGCGTTGTTCTGATTTTGGGGGTGTTACAGAGTTCATCACCGTGGGGAGCACCAGTGTTGTTTGTGAAGAAGAAAGATGGATCTTTTAGAATGTGTATTGATTATCGCGAGTTGAACAAAATGACTATCAAGAATCGTTATCCTCTTTCGAGAATTGATGATTTATTTGATCAACTGCAAGGTTCTAGCGTGTATTCTAAGATCGATCTGCGATCAAGATATCACCAGTTACGCATTAAAGAGGAAGACATTCTGATTACTGCATTTAGAACTTGGTATGGTCACTTTGAATTCCAAGTAATGCCGTTTGGATTGACTAATGCGCCTGCTGTATTTATGGACTTGATAAACCGAGTATGCAAGCCATATCTTGATAAGTTTGTCATAGTGTTCATCGATGATATTTTGGTTTATTCCAAGGACGAAGAAGAGCATGGGAAGCATTTGAAGATTATTTTAGAGTTGCTTAAGAAAGAGAGATTGTACGCCAAGTTCTCAAAGTGTGATTTTTGGCTAGATTCGATACAATTTCTGGGTCATGTGATTGATCGTAGTGGTGTTCATGTTGATCATGCAAAGATCAAAGCTATTAGGAGTTGGGCTGCACTGACGATGCCGACGGAGGTGAGGCAATTTCTTAGATTGGTTGGGTATTATCGGAGGTTTGTAGAAGGTTTTTCTTTGATTTATAAGTCGCTGACTAAGTTGACTTAGAAAAATAAGAAATACGAGTGGGGAGAAGAAGAAGAAGCTTTTCAAACGTTGAAGCAGAAGTTGTGTAGTGCACTGATTTTAGCGTTACCCGAAGGAACTGAAGATGTTGTGGTGTATTGTGACGCATCTCTTAAGGGTTATGGAGCCGTGTTGATGCAAAGAGAGAAAGTGATAGCGTACGCTTCTAGACAACTAAAAGTCCATGAAGAGAATTACACTACTCACGATTTAGAGTTAGGAGCCGTTGTTTTTGCTCTTAGATTATGGAGACATTATTTATATGGAACAAAGTGTGTGGTTTTCACCAATCACAAGAGTCTACATGATATTTTGAATCAAAAAGAGTTGAACTTGAGACAATGAAGGTGGATTGAGTTGTTGAGTGATTATGATTGTGAAATTCGGTATCATCCTGGAAAAGCGAATGTTGTGGCTGACGCCTTAAGTTAGAAGGAAAGGGATAAGCCATTACGTGTTCGAGCTTTGATGATGACTGTTCATAATGGTTTACCAAAGCAGATTCGCGAAGCTCAGGAAGAAGCAATGAAAGGAAAGAATGTAAAGGCAGAAAATTTGGGGAGATTGATTATGCCAATATTCGAATTTCGCCCTAATAGAACACATTGTTTTGAGAATCATGTTTGGTTACCGCGACACGGTGGATTGAGAGAATTGGTTATGCATGAGTCTCATAAGTCCAAGTATTCTATCCATCCGGGATTGGATAAGATGTATCAAGATTTGAAGCTATTGTATTGGTGGCCGAATATGAAAGCAGATATTGCAACATATGTTAGTAAGTGTTTAACTTGTGCGAAGGTTAAGGCTGAGCACCAGAAGCCGTCTGGGTTGCTGCAACAACCTGAGATTCCTGTTTGGAAGTGGGATAGAATTACTATGGATTTTGTGAGTAGACTGCCGAGAACACCAAGTGGGTATGATACGATTTGGGTTATTGTCGACCAACTGACCAAATCAGCTTATTTCTTGCCTATAAAGAAAACGGATAGTATGGAGAAACTCACGCAACTGTATTTGAAGGAAATAGTATGTAGGCATGGTGTACCTGTTTTTATTATTTCGGATCGAGATAGCCATTTTTAGTCTAATTTCTGAAGATCGCTTCAGAAGGTGTTGGGGACGAATTTAGATATGAGTACCGCTTACCGCCCTCAAACGGGTAGTCAAAGTAAAAGGATAATACAAACGTTGGAAGATATGTTGCGTGCCTGTGTGATTGACTTTGGAAGTAGTTTGGATCAACATTTGCCATTGGTCGAGTTCTCATATAACAATAGTTATCACACAAGTATTAAGGTTGCACCATATGAAGCTTTGTATGGAAGAAAGTGTAGATCGCCTGTATGTTGGAGTGAGGTTAAGGATAGCCAACTTACCGGTCCAGAGTTGATCCGTGATACGATTGAGAAGATTGTCCAGATTAAGAACCGTTTATTAGCTGCTCATAGTCGCCATAAGAGTTATGCAGATAAAAGGATTAAGCCGTTGGAATTTGAAGTTGGTGATAGGGTATTGCTCAAGGTATCGCCATGGAAGGGCGCTGTGCGTTTCGGAAAGCGCGGGAAGTTAAGTCTACGTTATATTGGGTTATTTAAGATTGTAGCTATAGTGGGTCATGTAGCTTATACGTTGGAGTTGCCTGAAGAATTGAAGGGAATTCATAGTACTTTTCATATTTTGAATCTTAAAAAGTGTTTAGCGGAAGGTGATGTTGTAGTTCCGATAGAAGAAATTCAACTTGATGACAAGTTGCATATGATTGAAGAACCAGTAGAAATTGTTGATAAAGAGGTCAAGCGACTTAAGAAAAGACAGATACCTATAGTTAAAGTTCGTTGGAATTCGCAAACAGGTCCAGAATTTACTTAGGAACGTAAGGATCAGATTAAGAAAAAGTACCCTAATCTCTTTACAAGTAAGGACAAAGCGGACAGAGTGGATGAGACGAGCTGAGTGCTGGGACGTCACTCCCTAAAGGTGGGGAGAATGTAACAACCCGAGTTTCAGGTCAACGTCTGTCCCTAGCTAAGATAGTTATTTTTAATTGCGTAGATAATTATAGTCGTCTATGCTATATGTAGTGTGATGAGAATTTCCATTTATTAGTGAAGTTCATTCTGTGATTTAGTTTCTATTTGTTTTTAGCATTTAAGAAGGTCAGAAAAAATTATTTTACTGCTTTGAAAGCATAAATATGTTAATTTTGTATTTTCGTCGTTTCCCAGAGTTTTTGTAAAAACTATGTTTAAATGTCGTGTTTTACGAGGTTTAACGATTTATTAAAGGTTTTAAACTATTTTTAATGGGACGGATTTAAAATATTTACTAATGTGATGTCACCCGTGTTTAGTCGACTAAGTAACGAAAATATAACCATTTTGTATTAAACTTGCAAGGACTTATAAAAAGGAGGGACCCAAATTGTTAATTGATCAAAGTTTACTTCTATAAAAGGAAGCATAATACTTCCACTTTACCTTTTAGCAAAAAATTTCATTCTCTTGCTTTCTCCCTCTCTTGTACGTTCGAACACCAACACCAACATAAAATCACCATCCAAAATTTGTTACTTACATGCATTTAAATCCGTTTATACCATATTAATCCTTGTTCAATCCTCTACAAATCCCACTATTAAAACCTTACATGCAATGAGTATTTAAGAAGTTGGGTTTTTGGTCAATTTCTATTGATTTGGTGTATAAGGAAGTGTTTCTAGTTGCAAGATTAGTGTTATTTTGAAGTGGTTTGGTTTGAAAAGGTTTTGGTTTGGTCTAGCTTGTTTCGTCCGTACGGTTTGGTCAAGGAGGAACAAAAATTAAACTTTGTTATTGCTTTGTGAGTAATTACTTGTGTTTATGTGTTGATTTATTTGATGGTTATTACATGTATGTGATTATAGCTAGTTGATTCAAGTGTAAAATGGGTTTGAAAGTGTTTCAAGTATGAACATGAGTTTGATGGATTTTGTACATGTTTAGGCTAGTTAAACATGTTGGAATGGTTGGATTTTGCTAAAAATGGGTTTTAGTATGACTTTGTGTTGACTTTATTTGACCAGAAAGTTTGACCTAGTTGTAGCGTGTCGATAAATTTTTGAAATCTAAATTAGGCTTTTGAATATGATAAAGGATGTTCAAAGGTCTGTTTTGATATAAGGTAGGCATTGTAACTCCTAAAAACGAAGATTTTACGGCCGAGTCAAGTTTGAGTCATTTTGGGGTGAAAAGTCAACTACGAAGTTTGACTTTTGAAAGTCAAACTTGCTTATACTTTTGAATATAGTTTATAACAAGTAAAGGGTTCGTAATGTTAGTTAAATTAAGACGAAATGCTTAGTTTGGATTGTATTATCCTTACTTTCGGCAAGCTTTCTAAAAATGGAAACTTTATTGAAAACGTTAAGATATTGTTAAGTGAGTCAAAGCGAATTGTTTTTCGTCGCACTTGGAGATTCTAGTATATGATTGTGTATAGGGGTGTCAGTATTGTCGGGTTGACCCGACCCGAACCCGAACCCGATAAGGCTTATCGGGTCGGGTTAAATCGGGTTAAAATATCTTGTCGGGTTGGTTTGACCCGAACCCGATAACCAGACAATTTTATCGGGTCGGGTTCGGGTTAAATAATTAATGTTATCGGGTTATCGGGTCAACCCGATAAGACCCGCAAAACAGTATTATTTTTTATGTTATTATTTTAACGCCTAATAACACTTCTTCTGTTGGCAAAGACTCTTATTATGCATGGCATGTATAGATAGCACTCATAGCAGCAGCTTGGTCGGTTACCAACAGCCCAGTAAACTTCTTCTACGTATACTTAATACAGATATGTGATAAGTGATAACCAACAGCTTGATTGGTATAAAAGAGTAAATAGTTTATTCTATTTTTTCCACTTGATAAATGAAAATCATTGTCAAGTGTAATGATAATGAAACAAACGAACAGAAGTTTTATTAAAAAATCTCAACATCAGAAGTCATGCAAAAAAGCCTTGTATCAATCTGTTATTGGCTTCTATGTGATTACAGTTTATTATTAGTAGTACACTATTACTATAGTACTTTATCAGTTGATCATTTATAATGTCACCCGATAACCCGAATCACCCGACCCGACATAACTTGACCCGAATATCACCCGAACCCGATAACCCGATTCTTTATCAGGTCGGGTTGCGGGTGAACTTTTAAAAATTAAAACCTAACTCAACCCGACCCGATAAGACCCGATAACCTGATAACCCGACCCGATAACACCCCTAATTGTGTATACGTAATGATGATATATATATGTATATGCAAGTATGCAATATATGATATATTATACTTTTAGTCACGGGCCGCTATATATGTATAATATAGGTCGCGGTTGAGACGTAAATTTTATTGCATTTGTTGAAGTTGATTGATTGGATCATTTGCTTAAGGTGAGTTCATAGCCTCGCTTTTGAACTGTTTTAAAATGTTTTAAACCCGCGAGGGGGATACATGTTTGTTTTATAAATTGAACACATATGATTTTATGGTATGTTGGACCCGATTATGAGATTGTTTCCGCATAAGTAGCTATTGTCGAAGTCCCTTATTTCATGAACCGTTAATTGCCTTGTTGTAAGGTGAACGCTAATGCATTAAATAGATCTATTGGGTTTGACAACCCTGTCCGGGGTTTGAATCCGTTGGTGAACACCATGTCAAACGGACATTTTGTATTTAGAAATTAGTAGGTATATGACAATAATATCTTGTTTTGGGGCACCTTTAACATATGAAATGCCATGTGTTCTGTTAACGTTCGGTGTCATGAGCTTATTGCATGAAAGAAAAGAAGTTGATATACATTGCATTTGTTGCTTTGTTTTCCCGAGAACTAATAATGTGTTCAAAGGTTTTACTTATTGGTTTCATTAAACTCTATGAATTTTACTCAACTTTGTTGTTGACGTTTTAAACATGTTTTATTCCATGTAACCAAGGCTGAAGGCAACGATGGCGTGGCGGTGTCGTGCGTGTGGTGATGGATTTTATGAAAAGACTTCTTGTGTGTTCTGGTCTTTCAAAAACAATATCTTATGTGGTGTTTAAAAACAATGTCTTATTTGAAACAATTTGTTTTTCAATGTTTGTACTAGACGGTGGTTGCGATTCTGTGGGACCTAACGCACTTTTAACTCTGAATAATTATGGAACACATATTTGGTAAAATGTCTTATTTGAGTCGTTTTCTATTATAGTTGTGAAGGATGCTATTTAGTAACACCAAATTGCTAATTTCCGTTGCGCAATCCGAAGCCCCTCGGGGCGGGTGTTACAATAAAAGGTATCCAATATATTCGAAATCTTTAGGCAGAAAGGAACTTGTTGACTACGCAACTGAGCCTAACATAATCGCTCATCAGGTAAAAGAAGGATTCCAATAACTATATAACCATCCTTATCATGATCACACATATCACAACATATTACTCTATCACCTAACAAATAAACACCAATCAACGCAATCATGGTCACAAGTCCACGTGTGTGATGCCTTTATAATTATGTTGGCCACCCATAATTATAACCACATCCTTTTACACGTGTACTTATTTCCAAGACTACACATCTCAATGATAACATACATATATGCACATATACCACATTGCACGTCTTACACGATTCCAAAATTACACAACTACGATGTTTCATCAAAGAAATACTTATTTATATAAACTAAAATCGAAAACAAAAGCCTCATAGTGCCCGAAAATACAAAATATCCGAAAGAAATCATCGATAATAGCAATATGTCGAGGTAAATAATGAAATAAGCTTATGCTGGGCCTCGCTTGGGTTCGACTTTGCTTTCGCAAAAGTCACCCGACTCCGCGGGTCCAGGCCTACTACGAGCATTCGACAAGCGATCAACTACCATATCTTCTTTAGTTCCATAAGAGGCTCCTTCTCAATTGGCTCCTCTTTTGGATCTCTATAACGCTTAAGTCCAATTGGAAAAATGGTTCCTTAACGAAACTTCTTATGGTCAGGGGAAGACATGGCTAAATTATTAAGAACGCAGTATATACTATATCAGATAACGGTAGACAAAATAACTAAATAAAAATTAGACAAAAAGGGATAATAAAAGCTATGCAATTAGGGGGGAAGCATAATAGTTATAATACTAAACACTTAAGCCCTAAAATGCATCTATATGAAGGACTCCTAGGTTATAGTTTAGGCTCAACCATCTACTTCTCTATAACCAAAGGCTCTAATACCAATATGTCACACCCTGCCAAGGCGGAAACACGAGACGTAACGAGAATGGATATCATCACAACACAATGGTGTTACAATAGAGAAAACTACATGAACTAAACGGAACATAAAAGACACAAAGTGTCATGAAAATACACAAACAAACATAAAATAATATCCGGCGTCTTGTATTGAAGTAAAAGGGGTTCACATCAATACCAAGACATGCAATACAACCAAAACAAGTCTAAGCGGTTTAAACCAACAAACATTCATTTATCAATTGAATGAGAAATAAACTAGGAGATTAAACCCCACATGCAGCCTATGGTCTCTCTAGACACTTCTCTTATTCTTAAGATCCTCATGATGCTCACCTGAAAATGATGCTTAAAACGTCAACACAAAGGTTGGTGAGAGTCATAGGTTTAAGACACAAAAATCAAAGCTTATAAATAATTACTGTGATTAATGCAAACATGGCAGGACAATTACTTCACTATCATACAAGCTAGCATGCAAATGTAACCACAACGAGCATAGGAACGGAAAGTGTCCCTCGATCCAACAAGTATCAACAATTTGGGTAGGAACGTTACCCTCGATCCATTAAACCGTCACTTCACATGGGTAGGAACGGTACCCTCTATCCCGATATCACAACAAATGGGTAGGAACGGTACCCCCGATCCCAATCCACATAAGCATTTAGCACGTAACATACAATAGCCAAGTAAAGTCCATACACTTTCAAAATAAAGACACATAATCACAGTAATAAGAAAATTTCAAATCCATTTGCATCATTTCCATCCTAAATTTAAAAGCAATATAAAAAGAAGGACTATGAAACTCACCTGATGCTCAAGCAGCTTCCAAATATCTTACACAAAGCTACACAATAGGATATAAACGTGTTACACGCAACTAAGCCAAATGCTTAAGCCCATGTAACAATTATATGATGGATGTCTATGGTGATTAATTATCCCCATGGGTCACCCCGATACCATGCCCAACTTTAACCACTTTATTTACTCATAATTCTAGTGATCTACATTTTACCCGAAAACGCAGAATTTTAGTGTCACTTATCTCGCTTCCAACCCTTACCTATTGAACCAAATAAATTCTCATATAAATCACCTATGTTCAAATATGTGTTTACTAACTACCTCATTTGCCCCAAAATCATATCACATGCACAAGTACCTCAAATAAATTCCTAATTCAAAAGTACCCAGATTCAGATCTGAACGCGCACTAAAATGTTTGACCTTACTAACGATACTTAGGCAACTAATTAGAGGCTAATTTTCACAGGGAAGTTAAAAGACATATAGAACTTGAATTTTGTGTTTTGTCTAACCTTAATTCGAAACCTAAATAGGGGTTTTATCTCTCTAATTCTGACCTAAATCTGACCCGTATTTACTGTTTTGATAACTTTTCTTGCAACAACCATTTGACTGACTTCCAGAACTCAAAATTGATCGAGGCCGGACTTTTTGAAAAGTAGACTCTCTGAACTACAATTTAGGCACTAGAAACACCTCAAAACACGTTACCATCATGAAGATATCATCAGTTGAACACAGCCCTAAAATCTGCCAAACCCTAATTCATAAATTAACGCGATCTAAGCCTAACCGTTTACACCATTATGATCCTAATCAAACCCTAAACGCACTAGCATGATTATAACATCATTAATTACAGAAGTTTTAAACCCTAATGATCCATCATATTATTTGTTACATGATTTGAAAAAATAAACAAGGATGGAGAACATACCTAATGATCTTACTTGAATTAACATGATCTAACACCTAGATTTCTTGATCAAAAGTTTTGTTCTCCTTGTTCTTAGGGAGAGGGATTTCGTACGGCACAAAGGAGAAGGGGGAGAAAACAATGGAGCTAAGGTTTTATACTAAACTTAATAAATAGAATCCTAATCTAATTAAAACTTGTTAATAAGTAAAATACATTTTTCCCTTTTTTTCCGTAAAAATTCGGACCTTACCTTGTATATAATTTTTTTTAATTACTTTCATTACCTTAATTTCCTACAAAAACCTTGGTAAAATTGATAAACCTTTTGCATGAAAAACTAAATACTAACTTTCTATTTATAACTTTCATTTATAAAAATACTTTCTATATTTAGAAAGTTCATTACAAATTACAAATTCTCATATTTTACGAACCTAATTTAATTCCATTATGACATATTTTCCAAAATAATCATAATTCTCCACATATTGATGTAGCAATGCATGTAAACACGTCACTCATTTCATTGTCACTACACGTAAACAAAATGGAAATAACCCTCAATATCTTAAACTCATTCTAAAATGAGATAAACACGCACCTCAAAATGATAATCATGTACACAGATAAAGCCACATAGCACACACATATAACACGAAAAGACACTTAGCCAACTTTAAAGGTTTGACTAACCTGATCAAATTACGGGTGTCACATTAGCCATTTCTCAGGAAGACTATTCACAAAACCAACATTGATTTTATGTTTGGAGAGGTTAACACCATCATTGGCAAGCTCATTGAGCTGGGTCTTATAGCGAGTGTAAGTCTGTGAGATATTTTCAATGGACTTAGCCTTGAAAGTTTGATACTCAAGTTTTAGATCCATGATCCTGTTTTCCTTGGTATCTGAGGGACCTTCAAAGCTTTGAACCAAGTCGGTCCATGTTTCTTTGGCTGAAACACAGCTAATGACTAATTCCATTATGTCATCAGGTAGACATGACATAATAGTGCTTTTAAGGTGTTGGTCCTGAACGACCACCCTCCTCTCATCTGCATTCCATTGGGACTCAGGCTTAGCATCACCTTCAGCTGTTTTCGGCTGAAATGGACCATCCTTAATACACTTTAAGTAATAAGGTTCCATTCCTGCTAAGTAGCAAAGCATTCGCTTTTTTCACTTATTAAATTTTCCCGACTCTAGTTTAGGAGCAGTAGCATTATAGCTACCTCCGTTTTTGTCAACTAGCTGAGGTACTTCATTTACTGCAGCCATTTAAGGATCTAGGTTTTAAAAACTTAAGTAAACTTTTGTTAAGTAAGTTTTACAAACCTTTGGCTCTGATACCACTTGTTTTTCCCACTTAGTTAGTGAACAATAACTACAAAGTTATCATTAACTAACTCATGACTTGCTAGTAAAGTAAATAATTAGTTCTTTAAAACAGTTTTTGTGCAAATAGTTACAATAACTAAGTACAAGACACAAAAATAACTTTTCAACGTTTAATTCTTTTTATTAAGAATTATACCCCATTGTATGCGGAACTACAATGAGGATTGAATGACAATGTGTGTGTGTGATCTCCTCACTAATAACTTTGCTTAAACTTAAAGTGTTAAGCAAAGTTAACTACTATGCTAACCAACTGAGCTTGCTTAGGGACTTAGTAGATTTGGAGGAGTAGATATGTGTTTGTGAAAGATACGACTTTAAATACATAAACTTGACATCTACTCCATTACAAGAGTTCTATTTATACTACTTAGGAAGGTCACCCTTACATAGGTATTGAGCACTTATCTTAGATCTGATAGGTTAGTAGATTTGTACTGCTTTGTCCCTATCACGATATCTATTCTAAGTATGTGACAAATGCTCTTTCCAAGTTCAGTTCCTAACACTGAGCTTGTCTTATACCTTCTTTAGGATAAGTTGACTTCACGAGATAAGAGCTTGGACTTATCTGCTTTCAAATTATCCTGCCTATTCTTCAGTCTCTTGTCTTCAGTGTCTTCTAGTTGTTGGAGATCGTATGGGGTTCAGTGAGTCTATTTCCACGACTCACTGAACCCATCACCTTCTTCTTTGGCTCAGGCTTTATTCACTGAGTACCGCCTCATTGAATGCTAGAGTCTTTCTTGTAGACTTAGGTTGCGCATCTTGAAGGTAACTCACTGAGCGACTATTCACTCAGTGACCTTGAGATGTTAAAGGTTATTTACACTTAGGTTATATTTTATTCAAATCCTAAGTGAAAGATCATTGGGTACTGAATTGGCCCAACAATAAGTGCTTCTTGGTTTGTGACATTTGAATAAACACTTGGTATTTCTTGAGGTATAATATTTGGTTATAAATGCTAATTTTATATGTTGTGTATAAGATGTGCTTATGGTTGCTGCTTTCGTAACTATCATCGGTTGTTTTTTGGTTGGGGAAAATAGGTCTTTTATGTTATTCGTTAATGTATCTGATAAAGCCAGTTTCAAAAAAATGCAAACGTTGTCATCGCTTGACCCAACAGGGCGTGCTAACGTCAGAATGT
This sequence comes from Tanacetum coccineum, assembly GCA_026074375.1. Lineage (NCBI taxonomy): Eukaryota > Viridiplantae > Streptophyta > Magnoliopsida > Asterales > Asteraceae > Tanacetum > Tanacetum coccineum. The sequence goes on from BQNB010002928.1 coordinate 112,510, forward strand.
TTTTGTATGATTATAATTATCAAAGGTGTATTTTATTTGGATGTGTCGAAATGGAACTTCACTCTTATATCTATTGTTAGATTTTTAGAGTTTCAATAATTTTTTATCGTCTTTAAAGTTCCAGATTTAATTAGCGATATGTTCTTATATCTGAAATTATGTTTTCAAGTATGCTACTCATTTGTAGCGGTAATACTTCACATTTCCAAGCATCAGTGCGTGGTAGTACATTTTCCATGTATTTCATATATTGTTTTTGCACATGTTATTTATGTAGTGGTTGTTTGCCACTGATAATTCGGTAACGTGTTTATTTTTATTTTGTCGTGTCAAACAAATGATGTGCATATAAATTCAAGTGTCTTTTCTTCCTAATATAGTATCTGACCCATGCATGTATATCTTTGCTCTGTTATTAATGGATTATTCTCTTTATTTTTAGGCTATCCAACAAATATTCGGTTGGGGTGCTAATGTTCGAGTGAGGAGCGGGAAATAATATAAGAAGGTTTTATGTGATGCTTAAGGTGATCCATTTGGTGAACTAGCCAAGTGGCCTTTTTCATGTTGCCTAAATTTATGTGATTTTTGTAAGCCTTTTCCAATCTAATATTCGACAGTTGTATCTGTTTTTGGCTTATATTTATTAATATGGATACTTGTTATGGGCTTATAAACTTTAAGTTGGATATTTGTTCTTGGGCTTTATAAAAACTAAACTCTAAAAGTACAATGCCAAATATTTTATAAAAAGATTTTATAAAACTTATTTTTCCGTCCATTATAAATTGCTTTCTTTTGTATCTAGGCCATCAAAGAAATGTTTATTGTCAATGCTAATGTGGATGAGGAGTGTGAAATAAATCGTACGAGTTGTATACAGGTTCTATATGGTATTTCAAGGTGTCTGCGTTACGAAACATGTGTAGGTTAATAAGAGGCCACCCCCAAAATTCAAGAGAACCATTGCACATATTTTATTATGAAATATTGCGGAGGTTGATATTAAAATGATGGTTGTATTCTGTTTATTTAGTATATATGTTATTGTTGAATTTCCAATTTTGGTTCGTGTTGGTTTAACCTTTGTTAGTGTTTTAGGATTTGTTAAGGTTTTGTTCCTATATCTGAATTTGTGTTTTTAGGTATTTATTGTTATTGTCATCATCGACATCCTGTGCATGCCGCACCAAGAGTTTTCACAGAACAAGCCTTTTGCAACACATATAACTATTTAAGTATTTTGCAACATAGTTATTGTAATTTTATTGGATAAAATGAAAGATTATGTAGAAAACTTAAAGGGGCGGGGGGTTGAATAGTTTATCGGTTAATAGGTCGTTTTAAAACTTTGCTTAGAAAATTCTTTGATTCGAGTTATATGTCAATCAATCAACAATATGAATCACAACTAAATTATCTAATGTAATGAACAAAGTAAACAATAATAATAAAGAGATAGAGAAAGAAACGATCAAACCAAGACACCAAGATTTATAGTGGTTCGGCAACGAAGCACCTCTTCGTTCCTACTCCACTCCCCGAGTACTCCACTCGAGATTTCACTATGTCAACAAGCTCCCTTTAGGCGGAGAAAACCGTTTACACGTCGCTTACTTTCTTTTCCGACACTAAGCTAGATGTCGAGTCCTAATCTTAGCTAGAACCAATCTAAGACTTCACTAAGTCTTTATACACTCACAAGATATATATACCCTTGGATTGACACACAATCCAAATCACACCAATACACAATTTACACTATTGGATCTACACACAATCCAATTTACACAACAACACAAAGTAAATGTAATGAAGATATGTGATCTTGAGGAGGAAGAGAGAGATCACTTGATAACAAATCGTATGTAGAAGAATACGATTGTTCTTCTCTTGCACTTGATTAGAAGAAGAAGGGAGGAAGAAAGAATTAATCACTTGAAACAAGATCAAGGTATGTTAGTGATCAAGATATGTGTTTTAGAAAGAAAGAAAGAAGAGAGAAAAATAGATCTGAGAAAAAATTCATGGCAAGAGGTTTTGTAATACGATGAGGGAGGCCTAAGAATTTATAGGGGAACAAAAAAATCGCCGTTGCTGACGGCGTCCCGACGGTCCCATATTACAAGGGGCCGCCAGGCCTATAAGGTGGGTCTCCGTAACTACGCTCCCATTTCGCTCCTTTTTTTGTCCTTTTGTGGTGAAGGTTGTATCTGTTATAGAACCTTCAATTTTGGGGGGAAAATTTGAATTTCAAATTTTATGTTTTTAATAAAACATTTCTTTTAATGAATAAATATTTTGTTTTTATATTTTTATAAAAACACATTTGTAGAAATGTAAGGTTTAAGAAAAATATTTTCTTGATCACTAATCATGTTTAATGATTTGTTTATCCATACCTTAAGTGATTAATCTTAGAAATGGAATTTTACGATTAGTAATTTATAAACGTTTAATTTTATCGTAAACGTTTTCACATTTTGTTATTATCAAAACATCGAGAGGTCAAAAAATATAAATAACGTTTTTAGACATTATTTGTATTAACAATCTCCCCCTTTTTGATAATGACAAAACATAAACTTATTTAGTATAAAATTAGAAGTTTATAAATTATTAATGAGTTAAATTCTATTTCTCCCCCTTTTGTTGAATCCAAAAAGGTTGATCGTCGAGTTGTAGCAGAGAAAAAGAAATCAACGATTAAAGACTCCCCCTTGATGTAAGCTCCCCTTTATTCGGGGCACCAAAGGATCGATCTTGCGATAAGTTGTTTGCTTCAAAATAAGCTTAAAAATACAAGTGCAAACCAACATAGCATGACAAATATCTCAACATTATAATCCACACTTCATAAATAAAGTTCATTCAAACTCTAGAAAGATCATACATAGCCATGTAAGACAATATATGAAGATACAACATAAGATAATCATAAGCAAACATAGCATAATTAGGACATTCAATAAAATTTAGCTAGTAGATGATTCTTGACTTCATGAGATGAGATACCCAAAAGGTAGTGATCATTTATTTGAGCAAATTACTCATGTGGGAGTGATTAATTGAAGAGTGAGAATGATGGAGATGGTGAATCATTTTGGTGATGGATTTGTGATTGAGGTGTGAGACGGGTGATAAGGAATTAAATGAAATTAATTTCATTTCTTAATTAGTGGAAGTGGTTGGTGGTGTACCTACAACAATGACAAAAACTAGCATGACATCCTACTTGAGCATTAGTAGGAGGTTGGACCAATGGGTGTGGTGAAGAGGGTGGTGTAGGAGTTTGAGATTAGATGAGTGTGGAGATGGTGTGAAGTTGATTGATAATTAGATCTCTTTGTGGGTAGTTCATAGGTGGTGATATAGAGTTAGGAGTGTTAGTTGGAGGTGGTGGTGGTGAGTCACTTTGGCAATTTGGTGATGATTTTGGAAGAGGTGTCTTGCGTTTCCAAACTTGACGAACCAACATTTTTGGTTTTCTAGAAAAGTTTGGATGATAATTTGAGCAAGACATTTGAGTGGAAGGAGAACTAAATATAAGGAAGATGGTGATGATGAAGAAGATTAATGGTTTAAATAATGGAGAAGGTAAGAAGAAATGGCAAAGCATGGTGTTAGAGATGAAGATTGAAGAAATTGTGTGTTCAAAGAGGGAAGTTCCAGCAAGAGTCTAGGACTAGGGTGGTCAAAGATACAGAAAAAGATAGAAATTTGAAATTTATGTTCCCTCCTGTTGGCGGTCCCTTATTGTTGGGCGGTCCCTGATTGATAAGGGGGCCGCCTGATGAATTCAGGGGCCGTTTTCTAGAGAGAACATATTTTTACCAGTATTTTCCCACAGAAGTATCACATCTCATGTCAGTCAAAAATTGAGTAAATCTAAACTAACAATGCATCAATCATTAATCTTAAGCATGCTATTTTAATAAGCCTTACATAAGAGCATAAATTCTCAACTAGCAAGGCATTTATAGGATGATAAAACTATTTTAAAGATCATCCTAACACTCGGAAGTCCACATGCATTGTTCTAGTTCTAATATATTAAAAGACATAATGTTTTAGATAAGAGAGATAATAATAATAGTGATAATCTCTTAGAAGTTATGCCAATATCTTTACTTCCTTCTTCCTCCCATCATGTTCTTGAGAGTTTGTCCGATTGACCTTAATCCGTCTCGGTGAGCATCCCGTTGTTGAGTTTGAAAAGTTATGGTTTCGGATAGAAGGGTGTTCAAGTCATGGCTTTCATGAGAGGGGTTTTGACGGACTCGAGAAGCAACATTAGATGAAGAGGAAACTTGTTGAGATGGAGAAGAAGAATTGGAGTGAAATGATTCATCATCATTTTCATCAACCATGTGATCAAGTGGAGAAGATAAGGATGGATGATTTTGAGTGGTGGAGGAGGAGCTAGCATTTTGCTCACGAGGTCTTTTCTTGCCCCTATCCGATCGTGTCTTTCGCTCGTAATGAGGAGCGATCGGATGCATGGCTCGATCGTGTGAGAGATAATGATCGAAAGCTAGCTCAGGAGAGACTGACACGACATGTTTGAATAACCTAGTCAAGAGCATACCATAAGGCAAGAGTTCCTTTGGTTTGAATCGAGTCTTTTCCATTCTTTTGAGAATGAAAAATGCTAGGTTATAAGGAGTGGATGTCTCAATGCAATAAAGCATGTGACAAAGACAAGTGGAGACATGATCCTTATATCCTCCTAGACAAATGGCGTTTTCACGAATAATATCAACCCAAGGTTTCATATGAGTATGAATCTCTCGACTTAAAATTTCGTTTTCACCTACGACAACCGTTTTCTTATTTTTGGTACGAGTCTCTTGACCTTGTCGAGGAACTTGAATGAAAGACTTAGTGACTCTTGGAGACGGAGGTTTGGTTTTATAAAGACCTTTATTTAGAACACTTACTGACAAATGATCAAGAGACCACATTTCGGTGTTAGAGGCTTGACCTTTGAATGGGATTTTTAACATTTGACCAAATTCCTAAAGAGTGGGGGAGAGTGACTTATTTTGAATTACGAAGTTGACAATGAATTGACCCTCAAGATTGTAGTCAAAGGTGAGTTGACAGTAGAACTCAAGAACAAAGCGAGGTATAATTTATTCGTTAATATCTAACAAACAATCAAACCCGATTGACACAAACTTAGCACGAATATGACTCATATTTTCGAGGTTTGGACTTACAACTCTCCCCTCATGGAAATATCATTTTTCAAGATTAGCCATTATGTTTAGTACGAGTTGATTAAACTCATTTGATATTAGGGGTATGTAGTTTCGTGTCTTTTGATGATCAAGACTGGTAGCTCGAGGCATTGTGACCTAGAGAAAGAATGAAATTACATTTTATTTCCTTTTCACAAGTAATATGTTATGAGCATTGTTTCTAGTGTGTGCCTATATGTAACAAATGTGGAGTAACGATTAACTCGGCCTAAATATAAAATCCTAAGAGTTAACTCAAACGCTCCTTAGTTTGATTTTGCTCAACCAAACAAGTCGAAATTTGTAATGACAATGCATAACAACAATTTTATGATGTTCATAACGTGAGTGATTTGAAAATAAAATTGGGGTTTTGGTTCAAAATCAATTTTTCGTTTAATCTTACTAATGTATGCAAATCCTATGTCTACGGGAAGCATATTAGTTATACATTGTATCCTACTACTCTTAATTGCACAAAATTGAAAGAAAAATCAAAAATCCCCAATTTCAATTTTTGGTGTTCATCATGAACCCTAGACTCAAATCGAAAGAAAATAGATGAAATGACTTACAATTGATGATCTTTGTGATATTAGGATTGATTATTAGTGTTGATTTGATCTTCACTTGAAGTTTTAGTGGTTGATTTTGAGTTTTGGTGGGTTTTGGTTCGAGTTCGTCAATGGCAGCAGGTAAGGGAGTGTTTGTTTTTCAATTTTGAAATTTTTTAGTTAAGTGTCCCGTTTTGTGTTATTCTGGTGGCGGTCCCTTAATTCTTGGCGGTCCCAAATATATTGGGGGCCGCCCTCAGTAAGGGTTTTTGGAGTTGATTTTGACGAAATTTTTTACGAAGAGGAGTGACATTTTAATTTGCATTTCGCGAATTAAACATGCTTAAAGTACTTCGGATGAAGTATTTAAGTTGTCATGACACGAAATGGAACACGGACTAGAATTGAGACAGAAGAATAAGAATCGGACTTATATGATTTATGGAATGTGTTCCATCATTCCTAAACCAAGACGTAAATAGTTAAACGATTCACGTTTAAGGGGTTTAGTAAGAATGTCAGCGATGTTGTCGATGGACGACACTTTTTCGATTGAGATATGTCCTTTCTGGACATTATCACAAAGAAAGTGTTGACATATTTCGATGTGTTTGGTACGAGAATGTTGCACCGGGTTTTTGCTAAGGTCAATCGCATCTTTGTTGTCGCACATGATGGGAACGTCATCGAGTCGTACATCGTAGTCTATGAGAGCTTGTTTCATCCATAGTGCTTGTTGATATGCCTTTCCGACGCTTACGTATTCGGCTTCGGTAGTGGATATAGCAAGAGCGGTTTGTTTCTTCGAGAACCAAGATGTCAAAAAACATTCTACGAACGTACAAATACCGATAGTGCTTTTTCGATCCACATAATCTCCTGCATGATCAGAGTCGGCATATACTACGGTTTCTATGCCGGTCCTCTCAGGATACCATAATCCTAAGTGCGTAGTGCCTTTAATGTATCGGAAGATACGCTTAACTACTTCAAGGTGAGAGGTTTTGGGAGCCTTTTGAAAGCGGGTACAAAGGCAGACATTAAACATGATATCAGGCCTACTTGCCGTTAGGTATAATAAACTACCTATCATGCCTCGATACTTGGTACTATCTACCGACTCACACTCTTCATCTTTCATGAGTTTAGTATCGGAGGACATAGGGGTTTTCATTGGTTTAGAATCTTCTAGACCAAATTTCTTAAGCATTTCTTTAATATACTTAGATTGATTAAAGAATATACCACATCTTCTATTTGTTTTATTTGTAATCCAAGG